>JAIOTZ010002349.1:0-19273 GCA_023374045.1 Limonium bicolor
CATTAAATTAAACACTGAATTTCCTCATATTATTCGCAACACCTGCATTTTCACTGAACATTTATTTTGCTCAAACATAAACACATTTATAGATCCCACACTAGTTTAAGGTAAGTTAATTACCTTGGGTTTTTTTTTCTTTTCAAAACCTCTTTCTCTTAACTTCTTGCCCCTCAATCGATATTCAACGGAATTAATTGCTACGCTAATGACCATGCCAAAATGAACACAATGAGCATTGAGGGTTCATGAACATTATCCCATAAACCCTAGAACTTAGTAAATATTTGAAACACCATAGGAGGGAATTACCTTCTACTTCAAAGTGAAGTTTTTGGTAATGGATTTTGGGCTAGCTCCAACACTTCTTGAAGATTTAACAAGCTTGAATGAAGAGGAAAACAAGGGTGTTTAGCACACCAAAAATCGGCCACTATATAAATAGGAGAATGAATGGATTTTTGAGTTCTTTCTTACCTTAGGCCATCAAGGAGTTGATTGGCTTCAAGATCATGAGGTTTTCTCTTCAAGATGTGGTACACCCATGGAAATGAAGTATGGAGTTTTGAGATTTTAAAAGGTGGAAAATAATCCCCAAGATGAGAGGAGTATTTTGGTGTAAAAATATTTTGATTTGGAGTTGGTTTGAGGGTAGAACAAGAAGGAGCAAGATGAGGCTCTTTGTGGCTCAAGAAATCGCCATTGTAGGAGAAGGAGCAGAGAAAGAGAGCTTGGGGGGGAAAAAAATCGTGAGAAGAAGAGAATGGGAGAGAGAGAAATGTGAGAGAGAGTAAGTAATGTTTTGTGTTTTTATTACTTTTGTCTTTAGTCCATATACACAGCAAGAGAGGGGGCTGGGAAGTGAAGAATTCGTAACCCACACAAGCATAGAGGAAAGAGAGTGTGTGAGAGAGAGGAAATAAAGTAAGTAGCACTTTTTACTTTTTGTTGTTTTTGTATTTTTATGAGTAAAGTAGAATGAATTTAGTGAGTGAGAGGGACTCTCACGTGGGATACAAGAGAGGGGGACCAGATTTGAATTTTTTTTTTATTTTACAATGTGAGAGAGGCACTTGGTCATTAGCAGATAACACCCGTTAATTCCCGAACTGTCAGTTTTTAACAGTCCGGGTCCGGTTTCCGGAATATATATATTTTTTTTTGTTTCTAAAAATTCTTAGACTTTAATTAGTATATAATTATAGTTATAAAATCAACTATAATTTATACAAGTCCATTTTAACTGTTTTAAGTCACGTTTTTCGGTTTCCTCGAAAAACGTGTTTTAAGCCTCGTTTGTGCTTTTACCCCACTATTTGGGTCCGTTTACTTCGGGAATTTTTTCCCACATGTTCCTAATGACTAAATAAGTCCTAGGAATCCTTTTTGGACCTCAGTTAAGGTTACATACTCACTATAATCATTTAACACACACTTTTGCGTTTTGTGACATTTATGCGTTTATTTTTCTTTTTAGTTTTCGTTTCTTCACTAATGGTCTTAAGGACTTAATTAGCCTTAGAAAATAATAATCACATATTTAAATATCACTTACAGGTTTGGGGTATTTCACTTGAGAACGTGGAGGAACTCTGTGAGAATACCGTCCTGTTATGTTCAAACTTCAGTCCTAAACTTGTGTGCACACAATACTGTGACACTAGGACCCTGTCGTGGCGGTACTTGTAGGGAGACAAAGTCCATACGTTTACGCTATTATAAATATAATGTGAGGGAGGACTTGATTATTCAAATGACAATGTGGTCAGGAAAATTCCCAAATCCAAATACCGTCTTATTCATGAACAATCATTCTAACGGTACTTAAGCAACCCATGCAGCAGTGAGACAACAGGTCGGAAACCGACAACTCTACTTGCATGGTGCGCTTGCCACTTCAAGCGCTGATTTAAACAATGTACCAGTAATTTCGTCTACCCCGCGCACTTGCTACTGCAAGTGCTGCAAACAATTACTACTGCAGTTACCACTGCTATTATCGTTACAAACGAATACTATAAACTGCGTAGACCTATGGTACGACACCATGACTACCAATAATCACCAAACAATTGTACACCTCTAGTATAAACTACATAACTACAATTGTTGCAATAAACCACTAAGATATGAGGCCTACAACCTCTGAAGGACCCGACGAGTCCGACTAATGCAATAAAAATGGCACACCAGCCCATAACAAATTATAACTACTAAACGAGAACAAATCAAATGACACAGGCTTAGGGGCCAAGATAACATAATTTAGTTATCAAACCACTTAATGGCTGAATGGGAAGTGGAAGGTAAAACTTGATTCCCGGGGATCAGAGGAAACCAACCACAAATTGGGGTAGAAGGATAGTTTAACACTGGTGCTGATCACACCAGAGTCGTATGACTCCTGAGACTCTTCACAAGTTTCCAAAATTAATTATAGTAAGGATAAACAAGACTGCAGTATCCTAGTCAAAACAACTAGCAACAATTTAGCAATAAGATATTAAATAAGGGAACTTGCGAATAACAGCTTACGTTGTATATATTAAATCATGCAAAAAAACTATGAAGAGAATACGATCGTGCAACGATCACTACCATATAGTTTCCAATTATATATCAGATGCTCAGTAATTATACTTATCCACTTATATTTATATTTCATGATTTATTCTCTTATATCATATGTCACATTTTCATCATCTTAATGTAAGATGATTATTTGATTTGATGCATTATATTATGCAATTTATATTAAGAACTTTATTTTAATATTTTATAACACTTCAGGACATATATTTAAAATTCCTAAGGTTTATTTATACTAACCTTAGTTTATAAATTCAATTTTCTTATTAAATATTATAACCCATACCTAAAAACTATATTATTGCGAAAGGCATATACATCAAATTCTTATTTCCATCAACTCCTAATGTTTTCCCATTATTACAATGTTGCCAGATATTTAATAAAATGTTATACATATCATATGATATAACATTTTAACTCTATAATAAACGTAACTTATAGTTTACTAACTATATTCATGTATACGCCAATACGAGATGAACACAAGAGAATTAGTAAAACATATCAGTCCACAGATGGACCAAGAGTGAAAAGAACAACTCTACCGTAATACGGACAATACCTATACCTTCGCAATAGTGAACGCGAATCAACACTGAACACATGAATAATTACCACCTCTGAGCACCACCTTTACCAAGGAGTGCCATGTACGGTTAGGTACAATTAAAAGTGATCAACGTCAAGATTAAGTTCTATACGTGTTATCAGGATCACACTGATTATAAGACGAGTCCTAAGTAGGGAAAAATGGCTACTGCCATTGGCGTTCTGCCATGTAAAAAAATAATATAAATGATAAGTATCAATATATGGTAAAACATGTCGTTCACTGCAGTGACGACTGTCAGTGATGATTGAATGTTTAAATTAAAACAATGGCAAACACTTAACCAAACGCTAAATAGCGCGAGTACGCAAGTACCTAATGAACAATAAAAGGGCATGATCCTAGGAGACCGGGAATACCGACTCCAACTACCTTTCGAGGCATAGTACTAAAATAACAAGGTTTAAGTTATTATAATGAAACAAGGGAGCTACGGTACATACCGTAAACAAGGTGAATAACGATGATGAATTACTAACAGGCGCCATACCGCGCACCTGAAATATAAATAACTACAGTTACAAGTAACTAGTACTAAACAATAAGTAACAACAAAGACATTACTTACTAGCTGAATACTAGGAGTACATACCAGCATGTAATGTTAATCACTAATAATGATAAATGTTTAGTCCTAATGGACAAACCTAATCTTATGAGAAATGGCATACCCTTTGTGGATGCAGTACCATCAATGAGAATGGTTGGAAAGTGAAGAGCCAAATTGCTCAAGCAATCATGCAATCTACAATACACCCAATTAAACGGAAGAGGCAATACATATAAATACCCAAGTATCGGGAAGCATAAGTAAGATATCATAACGATTAAACCTCGAGGAAATAATTATGTATATACTCATGGAGATCTAGATAGGAGAACCGACATTGCTAGGCCAGCACCAATATTATACGAACCGATTGCAGCCATACAGACGAACCAACGTTTAATGTTTAACTGGTTAACAACCAAGTGCTACCTCTAGTGCATTACTAAGGACATGAGTCCAGGGAACAAAAATAATGTTCAACCACTTTACCACCATACTACTAGAACATTAGCACCTACGACAAGTTAACCGACAGTGCGGACCAACTAACATCGAACTACAACAAGGACCTCCATCAAAAGGGAGATTCACAATAGAATACTTCTCAATAGTCGTGTGACGGACGCTACCAGTTTACTAAAAGAGACATGGGACGACCGCACTCCGATAGGAGCATGTAGGCCTGACAGACCTATTTATAGGTTAGTCAGGTAAGTAGTAATGTATCAGTATGGTACCCCTTGCATGTAGACAAGTAGTGTTAGGAACGCGAGAAGTAGTCAACTCCGTGCTACGGATAGTGATGCAAATCACCTCGAAATGGACGAGAAGAACCGCAAATCAATCAACGGGCTAGAGGAACCAGGAACCTATGACACAGAGTAGCAAACGATACACAGTGAAGACAAGGAGACCCTTCGAAGATGACGAGCCAGATGACAGAAACAAGAAACCACTATATGGACGAATAATACGTAGAACCTTCATAAGGACCATGCAAGTTCTTGCAATCCAGAGGAATCTACCAAATGATGTGAACTTGAACGCATAACTACGCAATAATGGAAAAACAAAACTAGTATACTATCAGATGTTTTAACAAGAACATAAACGTGATAATGACTAACAAACCGTCGAACCGACTACAATGTGATGCGCGCGGAAGCGACAAACACAAATAGCTATAAATGATAAATACGTGGACGAACTTAGACGAGTAAAACTCGCAGAGAATAATGTGAAATGAAAGATGAAGTTGCAGAACTCTAATACGAGCACAAAATACGGATTTCCCTGGCAGGAAGCAAGAAGAACCATACCAACGTTGTTGCTAACCCGACACACAGGAAGAACATATAATATATACCAACATGAACAATGTGTTACTCCGGAACAAAACCACCAGGAGACATGGATGACAATCTTTATTTAAGTAGACATCAGAACTAGTACGTCTCGGTATTACTAAGAAAGGTGCAAAGAGCACTAAATACTATTAACAGCCAACGTCATATGACAACTCAAGCTGGAAGTCAATGAGAGAAGATACGCGAAGATGCTAGTAATAGTAACAATGGGATACACGACAATACAAGGAATCAAACTGAGCCTATGTTCATGGGTCTACACCTCTGTACGGAGCGAGTGGGCCCATTAGAACGAATTCAGGAGAGAGCACAAACACGTGCCTCACCCTTTACATGTTTTGAAGCCCGAAGGGGCTAGAGTCATACCCGTCTCTCTAATATGAGAATAATCTACTCCAAAGGTGGGAGATACCACATGAGAGTTGGAGAACTCTATGAGAGCCAAGTATCCAGCGCTCCTTGTGGAGCGGCTGTTGAATACTTGTAGGGTATGGGGGCGTAACCCTTTTTAATGGGGGTAGAGCCTCTTGGCTGCGCACATGTTTTGCACTGAATTTTGTTATTTCGTATGCAGGGCATACAATAGTTGTGGGTATGCGGGGCATACGATGTTGGTTGTTGGTATGTTTGTGGGTATGCGAGGCACACGATGTTGATTGTTGGTTTGTTTCGTATGCGGGGCATACGTTGTTTGTGATGTTGTTTGTTCATTTTGTTGGTGTTGTTTGGTACGCGGGGCGTACGTGGTTGATTTGTTTGTGTGAGATGTGCACTTGTATGTATGAATTTTATGAAATACTTAATGGCGTGTTTACACCCAGGTGTAGTACTTTCTTATGATACTGTGATATATGTATTGTTGTACCGTGTAGATTGATTACTTAGGGTATCGCTTAGATACGAAACGAATAATTAGATACGAAATGTGGAAGGATGATATGGTATGACACCTCGGGGAGGTTGTCACGGTTGGTAGAACTGATAGGAAATGATGGTGCTGATGGATCGCCTATATCCATATATGTTTGAATTAACGCCACAATTGAGGGCTATGTGCGGTATTAGCACAACACGATATGCGTAAATGAAATATCACATAGATATTCATTATGGGATTATATGGGTAGTTATTAATACACCTAATTAAGTAAAGCGACTTCGGGACGAAGTCTTTTTAAGGGGGGTAGATTGAAATACCCCTACTTAATTAAATATGGATTGAACATATAACCAATTAAATTATGGCCTAAAAAATTAAGCATATAAAACCTTATGGAGTAAGGTTTAGATTAAGGGGAATGCGTACATTATTATGAGCATATAACAACTTGTGAACGAACGAACAATTAAATTTTGTACGAACATATACATGTCCGAAAATATGACGACGTTACAATATTATAATGTTGTACATATAACCAGTAACGCGACAGGATGGTATAGTCGCATTAGTACATATGACCGAAAGCATATAGCTAAAACACAAAAAAATAATAGTCGTATCTGTATATAAGTATAATCAACAATGTGACATAACAAAATAACCCCATATATACATATGTACATATAACAAATAACGCGACATGTTAATACAGTCGCATATATATACAAGAAATAGATACAAAAGAGGCTGAAACAAAAAAAGGGAAAATAGCAAACATGCTCTAGTCGGGATTCGAACCCGAGACCTTTCGTACCATTCCCGAAGCCTTAACCGATTGTGCTGTGCTCAAATTCGGTATTATACTCCAACGGATTATAACAAGTAACAAAGCTACTCATTTATTCCACATTGAACTACTACCTTACTACCAAACTGTCCCTGAACTCCAAGTTTCAATTACCGACAGAACAAAGAAAAAAGACTCTGTGTACTGTTCTTCCCCATACAAATGCGTGACTCGAAAATTTAAACCCGACATCCCTCCATCCTGCTAGTATGGGCACTTCATTGATAAATAAACTCAATCTCCTCAATCCTCTCGACATGCACTTCGACCTGGACACACCCACACAGAACCGAAGATCTCACCTCTCCTCTTCAGTCGGAAGCCCAGCACCACTCTTGCGTCTCCTTTCACCGTGAACCAACACTCCATTACCAAGGTGGCTGCTTAAAGATGCTACGACTAAGCGGAGTTGGTGAAGGCAGGGGGAAACCTCGGTTGGAACTGGAAGAAGACAGGGAGAGCAAGCTAGGCCACCTTCCAAGGTAAAAACGGGCAATAAACCATCAAAGTCTCTTCTCTCCATTTTCGGTTACAACCTCAACTGCTACTAAACTGTATTCTCTACTCTCTATACGTGGAAAGATCAGAGGAGTATACCCAGATGGAGGAGGAAGAAAAGACCCAAGTGGGTACCCTACTTCCTTGATCACTTCGGTAAGCCTTGAGCACTGCTTTTCTTCATTATTACCGGTAGCCATCTCAGCTGAGCTTGAACTTCCCTTCCTGTTTTTCTTCATGTAAAAGACGAATGATAAGACCCAGCTTAGTGAGGGAGCTAGACCAAACAAATCTTCTTTGTTGTGCCATTGTCGGTAAGACAAAAAAAAACAAGGTAACGACATATCTATCTCAGATTGGTCCAACCCATATCCTTTCTCTGAATTACCACAGTGTGACTTCTGCGTAACTTTTTACAGTAGCTGTCACGTGACCACTGGTGCTGGAAGTCTCGAATGTGCCAAGGATCCACAAGGGAACTCCAGCTTCAACTCAGAAAGAAAGAAAAAACCGTGAGGTAGCAAACTTCTGAACTAATAAGAAGTTCTTACCTGTGTGCTGTTTTGGGAGATAAATGTTGAATATGGAACTAGTGATTATTGATGCAATAATTAGAGACCAGACAAACTGTCAGGTTTCAGTGGTAGACTTTCGAAACCTGTAACAATAGGCTTCTGTATACTGATTGTCACGGGGTGGTGTGAATTTGTTTATGAACCTAATACAACAAATACGTTACTAGAGCACCTGACTAAGTATCTAAGAGTGAGAGTGTTTGAAGAACAAGAAATAAAAACAGATAGCACCTTCAAAGAATAGAAAACATATGCACCATTTATACCCTCTGTTTCTATTGCAGTTTCAGTAGCGTAGCCTTGATTGCCTTGGGTTGTTTAAAGCCAAAACTATATTAAGATATATATATATAACTAACAGCTGGGGAATCTAGGGATGATCAGTCAACATATCAGAACATGAGCAAATAACAGAAGAATGTCAAGGTTGGATTATCAGTTTCTGAAATTCCTGGCTTCTATGTAAACCTGTCTCAGTAGAAATAACGGCATCATGTTGGGTTTGCTTCGAGCTTATCACTTTACTAATACACCAAACCAAGTGAATCAATAAGGTGGGAGAAACTGGAAGTCAAATTGCAAAGAAAAGAAATGAGGCGAAGAGGTTGCACCAGCTTCTATTTTCTGTTTCAGTTTTAGCAAGTACTGGAATGTTTCAGTAGCTTTAATGATGCTGATGTGATTCTGCTTGAAGATAAAACCCTGATAAAACACTTCGAATACACTTAAGTAAGCTTATAAGATACTTAGGGAGAAAAACTAAAGGTCTGTTTCACCACCTAGCAGAGGGAATCAAGAAGTAGCACACCAATTATGGTTGCAGTCTACTGCAGCTCTACGTTTCTGCATAAGGAGGTTTTAGCAAATTTATCAGTGTGGTTATGGGTAGTTCCTGAGTCTAAGATCTTGTTAAATCACCTAACTATTGGATAAGCAATTTGGGAAAGAAGTTGGAAGTCAGATTAAAGAACAATAAGAGGAATAGAAAGGAGGAAAATCAGTATTTTGAGTTCAGTGTACAGTTTTTCTCTTCTGAAAACGTAAGTTTTGTATGACTCTATAACAGTGAGTTATAAAAGGTTGAATTATGTTGTTCATGATCCTAACACACTTCTAAGGCACTGGAGTGAATTTATAAACCCTTGGGAAAGATAGAAATCAAATTGATCAGAGAAGAAAAAGGAATGAAGAGGAAGTATACAGATTTTGTTTCTCAGATTTCAGCAGTTCACATCCTCTGAGTTATGTTTTTTTTTCAGTCTTACAGATTTCGAGTAAAGGAACTTTAGAGGTGCCTACCATGTTGTCTTAGGTCTGTTATTGAAGTGAAATCGTGGTGAGACACTTAACTGCATGAGGCAGTAACTTGGGAAACTAGAAAGTAGAAAAAAACACATAAGACATGATATTAGTTTCATATTTCAGTTGGGTTGATTTCTGAAATCTCTTATTTCAGTAAGAGTGGGTTTTTGTAGCTTTAACTTAGTGTCTTAGGGTAAGAACTGTGTCAAAACATATAAACAAGTAACTGAGCAAGTTGGGGAAAACTAAGAAATAGTTTTGATAGAAAAACCAAACAACAGAGAAGTAGCTATCAGATTCGTGTGTCAGGGCTGTTGTTCTTTTCATTTCAGTTCTGGAATTTTCTTACTTAAGTATAAGAATGATTCTGTAAGATTCACAAGTTGGTATAGATTTAAACCTGTGATAGAAGACTTAATTACATGAGTTAGCAATGAGGGAGAAGTTGGGAGACAAATTACTACACAGAAAGAAAACGATGACAAGGATATTCAGTTTCAGTTTTGTTGCAAGTTCTGTGTAGAAGACCTGCAGGAGTGTAGTCCTTAGTGCTTGGGTTATCTTAATGATTTAAGCTACGTTAAGTCACTTAACCAAGTGTCTAGACAATCCAGGGGAGACTGGGAACCCAATGTGTGAAACAGAAAGGAAAGAGTTAGAGGAAAGGATATCAGATTTTTGATTTCAGTTTCCAGTTTTCTTCTGGAGACGTACGTTTTTATGCAACCATGTGCAGAAGGTTTATAGGGGTTGTATTGAATGGTAAATTACCCTAGAACTTAACTCATACACTCAATTAAGATATTAACATCTTGGGGAAGAATTAGACATCTGTTCGACAACTGACAGAGGAAGGGGAATGATAATACACCAGTGTAGGTTTTTGTTTGGTTTTTCATGTGTATGTGTTTCTGTATAACTACTTTACAGGGATGTTAAGGAGATCGTAATGGCCTAATAGTGAATTTAAAATCTGCCTGATACATTGAAGAGAGGTTAGAAACAGTTGGGACAGGATAGAATCGAAATAATCAGACAAAAAGAAAGAATGAAGATGAAACACCCAGATTGTGTTTTCAGATTCTCTATAATTAGCTGCCTCTGTATAATGGTAATACAGATGGAATAAGAGTGTTTCTTTGGTCTGGAAATGAACCTAGAACCCTTATAATACACCTACCTAAGAGTGTATATACTTATGGAAAAATTAGAAATTCAACCAATGCATTAGAGGAGAAGTTGGAATGAAAGTGTGTATAGTTTTGATGTTCCGGTTTTCTGAAATCATTTCCTCTGTGTCATCAACTTCCAGAGGGTTATAAGTGTGGTACTGGTTTAACAATGAACTCAAACCATAGCTAACCACTTCAGCTAGGTTAGCTAAACGTTCGAGAAGATGAAACATCAGTGGAGTTAACTAGGAACAAGAACCAAGAAGAGTAGTGTAGTTGTTGTTTCAGATTTCATTATAGGATGTTTCTGTGTAGCTGAGCTGTAGTCGGGGATTAAGACATAATGTAGTTTTAAATTTTATGATGTATGATGAATGCGGTATGGTATAAAGTGAGCGGTGAAATTGGGATATTGAAAGTATGGGATTTGGTAGGAAATTAAATCAAGATACATGCTTTTCCGGTAATTATAACAAATGCCATAAAACCTTGGATTATATTCTACTACAAGGTCTCGATGTTATAAAATTAAGTACCTACAACGAATTATAAGTATGTGGATATATTGTGACCAATTAGAATTATGTAAATAAAGGAGCACAAGTGTAACACATGTGCGTGTCCATTATTTTTGGTACACACATATAGTTACCAAAACTACATGTTGTAAGGTTAAATGACACATAAAATATCATACTATAAAACATCAAGAAAAAATAACGCTAAACAATATTATGTGGGCAAAACCATAGTTTAATGGAACTGTCATACTAAGCGCATGTGTATATATAAATACATGTCAAGAATAAAGATATAAACTATAGTATACAATGACATGAAAATACTATAGTTAACATACGATTTTAGTATGATGAACAAACCTTGAATGAGAGATAACAAGTGTATAATGTAAGGTCACATACTCCATGGTAAACCGAGTATTAACCCACACTACGAGTGAGAAGCTTAAAGTAAATGATACCGGAACTCATAACAGTTGTATTACCGGGGTTACTAATATTATTCGGAAATACCGAATCATAATGTCATGTGGATTGACACATAGCGTTCTTTGTAATGATTAGATCGCCATTTAGACGTGCGCGCTCGATAGCCCTAGCGGTCTACACTGCACGACCTTGGACACGGTGTACGGTATGTAAAGGGGTTTGATCCGAGTTGTCCTGAGGAATTCCTCGGGCTCAGATTTGTTTGATAAGTAACTTGTGTGAATGTATGTATGTGATTTATGTGTGTGATGAGTAGCTATGTTTACTGCATTATTTATCTATGCACGAACGTCCTACGGGACTAATACTACGTCGACTATAGATCGACTTATACAAAACTACATATGCGAAATGTGTGATTGTGACCACCGTTACCTGACCTAATACGTAAAGTATTACAAGTATGTAGTTAAAACCTAAGTAAAACACTTAGGAACGAGACACGACATTGTCGGTCTCTAGAGCTTTGACTCGAACGTGAATACTACCTAGAATAATTCTAGGTATGCGTAAGACCCATAGGGCAGCCAACAAATTAAGTGATGTACTCCATAACTAAAACTGTAACTGACTATCTAACTAACAAAGTTAACAGTGGAGTGTGAATGAATGTGATGATGTACTTTAATCCAGACAGTCACTGGCTGCTGGTCGCGCGTAGAGATCTCTTGGGTTATCCCGTATTGGGTCTACCCTAGTTAATCCTGAACGAGCCTACATAGATCGTCAGGCGGAGTGTGCTACCGTTGGCACCAGGCCCTTGGCCACCTAAATGGACGCCTTTACAAAGGCAAAGTGAAATAGTCCCAGAGTCTTCGGATGATCAGGGCAGTGAGCACCTTGTGTTACGTGGGACTACTGTCCAAGTGAATATATTTCGGGTCGTCCTAATTGACGCCCGACAGTGCTAACCAAAATAAATGATATGTGAGGGCCCGGGGGGCCGAATGTTGTAATCCATGATGATGATAAAAATTCAACGTATGATTTACTAATACTGTCGTAATGTATGATGTGTGATTGTGCTGTGTATATTTGTAAATGTCTGTATGGGTTGGATGAATGGTTATATAATTATGCATGTTGTTACAGTATTTGTTATATCTGTAAAATGATAAAGCATGAAACCAATCTAATATCAAGATGGTTAAAAATGACAAGTGACCAATAGGGTCCAGATCCGGCATACTCAGCGTCTATCGCTGAGACTACACTTATTGTGCAGGTTGTTGATCTTCGTTGAAGCCGAAGTGCGGGAACAGGGTAGATAGGATCACTTCAATTATTGCGTAAGATTTTATTGTATAACGGTAGTAGTCTGTGGATGTATGACGGGACAGTTGTATTTCTCTGGGATTTGAGTAGATGCTCACTTGCCGTCTGTTATGGAAGTGGACTTAGTATGATGTATAGGAGATATCTCGTCGTCACTGCGGTTGAGTAGTATCGTTGTATAGCGTTGAATTTAATTACTGCTTTGTTACTCGCGTGGGCGAGTAATGGCAGGTGGCACCCTAGTGAGTTTAATTTGTTTATTTTTCCGCTGTGAGACGTTTGACTTTCTGTTAACGTGAGTGACTATTACGCATTGGTTTATGAGGGGTGTTACAAATCCACTCAAATTCCTCACTTAATTTCACACAAGCATGTGCTAGTTTCCAGTTTATGTTACATTTTAAATGCTCTCTTTTCTACCATTATGACTACCCTCATTAATGCACTCAAGACCACACCATTCTAGGTAAATTTTGACAGAACTTGGCTACATTCCTAAGCGTTCTCCACACACTAAATCAGCTCACAAATCAGTTTTTCACCCCTATTTATATAAGCATTTAAACTATTACTGCAACACATTGAATTTCCCACCTTGTACACATATATGTAACAGTTTACTCTCAGGACTTCTTTCCAAACTTAAAACAACATTTAAACAGCTCCATTCACAATCAAATTGTATTATCTTAACTACACTAAAACATTATCATTCATACTACTTACAAAATCTGTTTTGACAAGGTAATAAACAAACTCAAGATAAGCTCATTACCTTGCTAGTTTCGGTTTTCCCTTTTTCCTTCTCTTCCTCCTCTTCTTGTTCACTTTTTCTCTTCTTATTCCCACACCAACAAAGGGTCTAGATTGCTATCTACAATCATATCCCCATACACATATCAAGCTAATTAATTCAATTTCACCTCACAAAAACTAGTATTTCAAGAGCTAGTTTTTAGGGTTTAGCTTAGAGATTACCTTCAAGTGTCCAAATGGAGAGCTTAGGCAATCAAAATGACGAAGCTCCAGCACTCCTCAAAGACAAGAAGAGACCGGCTGGAATGGAGAAAAATTCAACGTGGGAATTTTTGATTTTCACAAGAAAAGCTAGGAATGAAGAGTTTTTGACTTTCTTTTTACCTTAGAGTACCAAGAAGATGAAGGTGACCCAAAAACACTTCTTTAAGCTCCAAAATGGCCTACTTCCATGGAGATGAAAATGAAGGTTTCAAGCTTTTGAAGGGTGGAAAACGTAGCCCTTGCCGATAGGAATCTAACGGTAGTATTTTTGTTTAATTTGGTGTTGATTTGAGAAAGTTGGAGAAGAAAGAAGATGGAGGCTGCTACACCCCTATGAAATCGCCATTGTACAGAGGAAGAAGAAGAAGTTCAGTTTGGGAGGAGCGAAATCGTGAATGAGAAGAAAAAGGAGGTGAGAGAGTACTAATATCCCATTTAACTATTCCCTCTCTTGCTTTATTTCTTTTGTCTTCTTGTGACTAAATAAACTAGCTAATTAATCAATTAAGGGTGTGTGTTTGTGGTGATAAAATCGGCCCCACAATAATAGTAATTACCCGTGTCGTTTTTTGTCTTTTCGAATTAAACGCGTTTTGTCTCTCGGTTTTGACACTAATCACTCCCGGGACCCTTTTCCGGAATATTCCCATTTGATTACTTTTAATGGTTCTAGACCATCACCATGGTCTATTTATAAATATTTAACCAACTATAATTTTTACGAGTTTATCAAACCAGTTTAAAATCACGTTTTTCCTGGTTTCTCGAAAAACGCGTTTTAAAGCTCGTTTGGGTTCTTAACTCATTTTCTGGATCCGTTTTCTCCGGGAGTCTTTCCCACGTATTTATTTAGGCCTAATTAAGCTCTTAAATATTTAGTTAGCCTAATTAATCATTGTTTTTAAACCCGGGGTATTTCACGGTTTCAGATTGAGCTTAAACCCAGCTTCTGACCCTTGAAAATTGATGTTGTTCTTCACGTTTTTGTGATGATTTGGTGGTGGTATGATGATTGTTGAGGTTGTGGGAGTTGAAAAATGTGTTTATGTGATAATTTTGGAACTTTAGATGGGATTTCGGTGCTCGGGAGTTAAAAACGTGAGGGAATAGAAGCGGCTAGGTTCTTGAGTTCGCTAGGGTTCTTGGTGTCATTATGTTGTCACTAGATAAGGTCCCTTATATAGACATCACTAAAGATAGAGTAAACTAGGTAAAAACTAAAGTTTACCGAGAATTTAGTTAGGTAACTTCCTAAAAAAATCTGGCTAAGAAATGTTTAACGCATGTAGAGGAAGATATTTATGATTTTTCAAATGAGAAATTAAAATTTTTGGATAGTGGAATATTTTTAAATTCTATTTCTCATCAGATCCGCTCAGAAACTACTAGAAAAATATTGGAAATTCAAAAATTTGAAAGCCATTATACTTAAAATATCATAATCTATCATGTGTTAAGGTTTCAAAGCATTCTGAGTTGATTTGAGTTGTTTTTGAAGGAGATAAAAAGCTTACGGGATGGCTTACGAGCCCTGAAAATCACAAAAATGCCCCGCGTAATGACCAAGTTGTCGCTAATGCACCGAAATGCACTAATTCCCTTTATCTACCCCTTATAGCACTTGTGCCTTAAGAGACTCTCTTCCGGGGGTTAATATTTTGCGTATTACACCTGATTTTGGGGTCATTACATTAGTTGTAACAAAGCCAGTTTTGGCTTTCTCTGGTGTTGTGGGTGTGTCTGCATGTTTGGAATTTTGTTCTATCGGTTGTTCAAAGTATTTGATAGATTCTGATCAGTTTGATGTTTGTATTCTTAGTATGCCACCACATAGAGCCATTCCTCAAGGCGATCCTCCATAGGGATACATCACCAATATAGTGCAGCTAGTGGTCACCCAGGTACTGCTGACCGTGGGTGCAGTTGCAGTGCTAGTGGCTGGAGCTGGCAGTAGTGGCGGCACAAATGCGAAGGCGCCTCACGAGTCCCTGAAGTTGAAGCTGCCTTCTTTCGATATCAATGGCAATCCACATAAGGTTAGCCACTGGATTTCAGCGATTTAGGACCTCCACTGTGTGATGGGATGCAAGGAGGAGCAGATGTTTCAGGCGAAGGCCAAAGAGTGGTGGAAGTCGGTGGAAGGGAAGCACGCCCCACCCGTGAATCATGTTATACATGAATAGGCTCCGTAATATCCAGCCGAATCAGTGATTTGTTAAAGTTAATAGTGAAATATCCCAAATATTAATTGTCTTAATTAATAATAAATTGATTAAATGGAAGTGTTTAATCAAGGGTTAACGATTAAATTATAAAGACTAATGAGCCTTTATTGATTAAGGAATTATATCATCTCCAAATATATTTATATAAATAGATATGTATAGTCCAAAAAGGTTATAAACCTTACGTAAAATATTGAACTAAAGTGGGAGTAATTATTAAGAGAAACGAACTAATAAAGTTGGTTTAACATGTCATATATCATTACATGATTTGAGAGCACAAATAATGTGAGTTGAAATATCCCTAACAATTTTCAAATAATTTGTTCAAACATTTATAAGATTAAGGAAAAATTGAGCCTTAATCATACTTGTATAAATAAATATATGGTTCTAAAAGGGTTTATTAAACCCTAAACTTATATAAAATGTTATAACCGAAGGGAGTAAAATACACAAGAATAAATGGATTTAAAAGGTTCATTAAATCTTGATATATAAAATGTGATCAATTTATAAGGTTTAATAAGCCCCATCATATAGGAATAAATATTCTTATAATTCAAAATGGTTTGTTAAAATTCATTATGTATATAAATAAATTTCTTTATGATTAAAGGAGTTTATTCAAACTGTAATTGAGTATTTGTATAATATTTATAAGGTTCAAAAAGGGGCATATTAAACCCTAAACCTATCTAAATAATCCTAAATTAAAATAGAAAATAATATAAGAATAAATTTATTTAAGTATGCTATATGGAATATATATTAAAGAGTATACAAAAATAAAACAAGAGTCAATTGATTTGATTACACAATAAAACAAACCCTTAGTTTTAACAGTATATTTAAAGAATAAAATAAATAATGTTCGAACATGGTATAACATGTGAGATGTAGTATTGCATGAAATCATAACATAAATTAATATGTTAGAAGTATGAGAGCTAACTAAAATTAAAGAGCCATTTGACAATTTGAAAGAACTAGAAATTCTCTCATGTTTGGCTTAAAAAACAGCCAGCTCATAATGACCTAATTTTCCTAATAATTTATAGGTCATTATACAATTTATTATAAACCTATATGGGCAAACAACATAGCTATTTAGTTGCCCCAACTTCATTCTCTTCATTCCTTCTACTGACATGCTCTATGATGTTCTTCATCCGTTGATGTAGGGCTGTAAACCACATCATCCCTTTCCCGTGTCAGTGCGCAAACATACACACATCTCTTCATATCCTTCCCGTTTTGATGCACTTCTGCGGATAACCACTAGAACTATTCCTCACACACAACAGATTGGAAACGGGCTGAATACATGCCAGCAATCTCTTCATTCTTTCCTTGAGTCTACGCCTGAACTGTGATAAATCACAATAACTATAGCATCTTACACATCAGATTGAAGCAGGGGTAGAAAACATTTCATTCTAGAACCGATAAAATATTCAAACTTGTCTTCTCCTACTGGCGCTATAAAAATAGAAGTTTTGGGGTTCTTTTGTCACACACCAAATTTACCTGGAACCGTTAATATACTCTGAACTTATCTCCCTCTTTCTAGAGATTATAACAATAGAAGTTGAGGACCTGGTGGAACAACATCTCGCACACTAGATTGAGGAGGAGGGATAGGAACAACTCACTTCTTGACAGGTAACATACTCTGAGCTTATCTTCCTCTATGTGGTGATTTTAACAATAGATGTTATCGATTACTGTTCCTGCTTGTGAAACAAACACTAAGCATTATAAGTAGTGTTGTAATCTTTGTCGTCTCTAAATCAAAAGGATATGTATATACAACTTGTTATTTCTGCTGTGGTGAAACAAATGATAATCATAATAAGCATTAATAGCCCTCTGTTTAGAAAAAAATAGCTGTTGTTTCTGTCTCAACATCAAATTGAAGCATTGGTAAAAGTTATATGAAAATAGTGAATGTTTTTCCGAATCTAGCTGATGCACTATGCTGAAACAAAATATTAGCAATTAAGCAGAAATATAATCCTTATTCTAATGCAATGGAAGTTACTGAAAACATCTTGTATTATCTTCTGGTTTGTGTGACCTCTGCATCAAGCAGCACAATGATAAATTACTGAAACTGCTGCATCTCACAAACTAGATTGTAGAATGCTGAAAATGATTCACTCCAGGACTAGTAATATACTGAAAATGATTCACTCTAATCATTATCACAATAGAATTTTTATAAGTCTGTTACACCTTGGGAAGTAACCGATAAGCTGTAGAAGACAACATAGTTCCTGTTGCTTCCAGAAACAACAAGGAAATAGGTTTCATAAGCCTGACTCCACTTATTCTTGATTTCCTACCTTAAGTGGGATACAATCTTAGAGAAACTCTCCACAAAATCCCTATAGTACTCCACAACCCAAGAAATAACTACGCACCTCAACACACTATGGGCCTCGTCCGCTCTGTAACTGCTATAATCTTATTTCCACAGATATGATGTCCTTAACTCAAAATGACCCCGTAAGACAATACGATCGAGCCAGAATTCACATTTCTTCAATTAGACAGCAATGTCTTCATAATTTTCTTTACTTGTTGACTACAATTGGACAGCAATGTCACCTTTAATCCAACATAATACAAGCATTATCTAATTATTGCTGAATCTCTCATGTAATACACCTACCTAGTACAACATGAGTTGATAAATTTAATTAATTAGCAACTCACAATTTTCTCAGCTAAGCGTTGATAAGTGTCCAAATGAGCATGATTTATGGGTGTATTTCATATGTTATATTAGCACTTTTCTTACTCATTTCTTCACTTTGGTTAGTTTTCCTCTAGTTTATGTTTTATTGGTTATCTTACAGATTTATTGGTTAAACATGAGGAAAAACAAGCTAGGAGAAAAGTAGACGAAGAGACGAACGCATAGGCGCAAACGGATCCAAAACAGAGCTCAAACGAAGAATCTGAAGCGTGTCAAAGTTTGCAGATGAGACAAAATACATGTGTCCGCATTTGTGTCCGCGTAGCCCCTACCTGGACAGGTGTTGTCCTGATTTGTGTCCGCGTAGCCCCTACGCGGAGAGCTCTAAAGTAAATGTGTCCTTACGCGGACAGAAACTCGGACACGCGTCCGTACGCGGACTCAAACTCGGACATAAACAGATCTCGCCAGGACAAATGTGTCCTTACGCGGACAGAAATGCGGACGTCTCACGTCCTGATGAGCCCTATCCGGACACAAATCCAGACACGTGTAAACGGACTGCGCCAAATCCATAAATCACGCGACTGATAGATCTGCACCGCCTTCGCTGTTTTTCCACATTTGCGGCTCCTACAACATA
>JAIOTZ010002350.1:0-19250 GCA_023374045.1 Limonium bicolor
GACATGGAGACCGCCTAGGAGACCTGAATGTGCCCGAGGAGGTCAAGTCCGTCTTACCGCTTACTACTTGAAGGGTTCGGCACAAAGTTGGTGTGGAAGATGGTAAGGGAGGGCAGGGTTGCTGATCCTACCTTTCAGTGAAGGGAGTACACGGCTCTGCTGCGAGCCAAGTACTACCGATACACGTGCAAGAGGCCAAACGCCTAGAGTTGGACAATCTGAGACAATGGGATAAGATGACGGTAGATGAGTACTACTCCGCGTTCATCGGACCTATCCACTGCTTCCAGATTGGGATACTCGGACCGGATACTAGTGAACCGTTTCTACAAGGGACTTAGCTACCGCCTAACGCTATGGATTGGCCAACCGGATATATATACTTGTAGGTAATGTGACAACAATGTGATGGGAATAAGTGTGTACAATGTGTGAATGTAAATGTGAGTTGATTGCGGGGCATAACTAACACCCTAAACATAGGAGTGCTATCATGCCGCTGCTATAGTAGAGATCACCGTCCGTCTGAGGGACGAGGAGAATGCGCATCAAGCGCAAGGCACGAGCGAGGGTCAAAGCACGCAAGGGTAGGGGGAGGAAAGAAAGAAAAAGCCATACCCCCAGTCCTAGAAAGGACAACACAGGTGGCAGGCCAAGCCCCAACAACCACTGCTGAGGAGCCGCTTGCAGCCACTATGCATATGCGGCTAAGCCCACTGCGCTCTCAACATTCAAGGGTAAACAATTAGTACTGAATATCGAGTTTAAGTGGTGTGATGTTATGAGGTGTAGTGTGTACTGAATGTGTAATGTGTTAGCAGCTAGCGCGGATCTGGATCCGATCGCCACTACTACTGCAATGGTGTAACGGAGACCACCCGACAAGGAACTGCAAGGGCAACGATGTGCAGTGCCGATTCTGCAAGAAGATGGGGCATCGTGACTACGAGTGCTCCAGACCCGAATGGCAGAAGAAACTACAAGCCCAAGGTGGCAGTGGAAGGGTAAGGCCGCCGCGATCATCGATGGCCCGGACGACGAATAATCAGCCACCCACAGATCAGAGGTACATGATTCAGAAGGGAAAAGGGTCGGGATCTAGCAAGGCCGCCCTGAATGTGGTAGACCGGTTGAGGCATAGGACTCTTATAGACAAGGGTCCGCCCTAACCATTAAATGAAATAAGTGATTGCATACCGCATTTCATGCATGTGTGTTAGTGAGTCTAAATGTACAACCATGTAAGTAAAAAGTTAAAGTATAAGTGAAAGTCACTAAATTAGTAATTGAAACTAGGAACCTTCGATTATTTGCTATCCAATCCCACCTGCACCAAACCCTGAAGGAACACCTTCAGCATCACGACTTCCAATGGAGCAATGTCAGGTTTCCAACCAGGTATGATACTCAAGTGACTACCTGACACCAGAAGCACAAATCCACATTGTCCGACGAGGCAACGAGATAGGAGCAGCACCTGGAAGGTTCTATACACCGAATACCCGAGAGCGGACGAAGATGAAATTAAGATGATGTGCATGGGTAAGGATGGAATCCTTACACAGACATATCAAGACAAGCGAGTTGAAGACTGGAGAAATGTACCAATGATACTGAGGAGTCCTTACGGTCGGTAACCCACGCCGTGGGAATGCTCAGCAAGTTGAATCAGATTCAATACCAAGTGTTAAAAGCAGACTTATGTATTGTGAACTTTCTACCAGAAAGGTGGACGGTAGGGTTACACCAAGATAAGGATGAGCACCCGAGTCTCTAAGTAAGGGAGTACCCGTGGTTTCTTGGTCCATTGGTGATACCGCATGTTTGTGTATGGCGAGCAGAAGCGTGCTGATCTCGTAAAGAAGCTAGTGTTGAAATCAGGAGATGTGTTAATCATGGGAGGGCAGTCAAGGATGCTATATCATGGTATCAAGAAGATCAAACTGAATACCGCACCTTCGACAGTGATCAATGCTACACACATGAAACTAGGACGTTTGAATTTGACTTTCAGCCAGTTTTAAAGCCTTGTGTAATTATGTAATGTGTTAAGCCAGTTGAATGTTAAGGACGCTATATTTAGCTATGTCTACAATGTAAACCAACTTATGGTGTAAAGAGAATGTTAATGAATAAAGTGGAGTTGTTTGAAGTATGTCAACTGTGTGTTACCAAATACTTATAGTTTGCCAATGAATTAGGCTGTGCACTCAGAACGGAGGTATACTGAGTGTCTGCAGTGAGGCAGAAGTCGGCAAGAGCGGCACAATCCTCACCGGTACCTTTCCAGTCAATGGCGTGGACACTTCGATCTTGTTCGACTCCGGAGCCTCACATACATTATTTCACTATCTTTGCGAAGAGGCTGGGGTTAGACGGTGAAGAGATGTCTGATTTCTTAGTCACTCTCCCATCGAGAGAGCGGATCAAGTGTACCCACTATCACCGAGATGTGTTGTACGAATTAGAGATGAAGAGTTTCCGATCGACTTGATAGAGTTCGAGGACTTTTTTGATGTGATTGTCGAGACGAACTGGTTGGAGCGGTACAAGGGCAGAATCCTATGTGCCGAGCATCGTCTGCTTCTTCGGAGTTCGTCTGGGGTTACTATATCATACCGCCAGAGACCCAGGGAGCCTTCGACTCAGATCATCACCGCCATGACCATGTATCGTGAATTACGACGGGATGATGTATACCTCTGCTATGTCCAGGACATAGAGAGAGACCCAGAGTTTAGCCCAGATGTGCCGGTAGTTTCGGAGTTTCCTGATGTATTTCCTAAGGAACTGCCGGGCATGCCGCCAGCACGGGAAGTTGAGTTTGAGATTGATTTGGTTCTGGGCACCGGACCAATTGCGAAGGCGCCCTATCGTATGGCTCCAGCAGAGATGACAGAGCTCAAGGAGCAGCTGAGAGACCTACTCGACAAGGGATTTATCCGCCCTAGCGTTTCACCATGAGGAGCGCCGGTCCTCTTCGTGAAGAAGAAAGACGGTAGTCTCCGCCTTTGCATCGACTATCGAAAGCTGAATGCAGTTACGGTGAAGAACCGTTATCCTTTACCACACATCGACGACTTATTTGATCAGTTAAAAGGTGTAACACCCGGTTTACCACCACCATTACTAGGCGTTTTTTTCCCTAGAGAGACATGCTTTAACTGAAACAACAAAACTTATTATACATGCGTCAGTTCCTTTTACAAAAGGTCCCCTAATACTATCACCGGGGGTTACCGCCACACTTACTAACCACTAGTAAGTGTAAGGCTTATTACCACCACCACCACCCATTGCTAGCTATTTACATCGCTGCTACCATCAAAAGAGTGACACAACCAACCCGTCACTCCACACCTTAGTACCAAAGACCCCTTCCAGCCAACTACTATGTTAGCTCCTACACCTATTTACACCAAAAGAAAGGGGTACCAAAAGGCGATTACATCGCTAGCATCTAAATAGGGACCACTTGCATATACTCGTACACCGTGGAAACATCATGAGTAATAGTCTGACTGGTGCCATTCTCCGGGTGCCTAAAACCTGTATCTTCTTGTTCCACTCCTCATAAACTATCTCGGCGACCCCAGGTTGTATAGTTCTACGGTAGGTGACAAATACGAAAATATGGAAAGTATCAGTGGACTCGTCCTCAGTGCAGAGAAGGTGTCCATCCCAGTTACCTGAATTCACAGAATTCATATACACGGGAAACACACAAATAAAATCAGTAAAAACTGAGTACACTACCACACCCGTAAAACTTATTTTCTCTTTAAAACCTTTGTTTCCAACAAATATTAACAAATACAACAATCAGTATAGATCACACACCATTTACCTGTACCAAGAATTATCAAGAGATAATCAATATCAAATACAAGATATTTCCAAATGAAGTCACCACCACCACCACCCACCCTATGTCCTTAAGTGTGCACACCCCTATTGAAAACTTCTGCCCAATAGGAGTAGATCATAGTGGCAGCTCCAATTTCATTAGTAGGAGCTTATATGGTTGCCGGAACGTCGGCTTAGCCTTAAAGGCTCTCACAAGAGGCATAGCCTTAGGATAACCATGATACCAACATCACACAATACTTTCCACCACCACCACCACAAGAGGTTATCCATAAACACATTTACAAACCATGAGTAAGATATCATAAACAAGCAACACAAGTGATAATTCACACACCAAGCTCACCCACTTGTAAAATAACCTTAATAACATCATAACAATATCATTCAAGCTTCAACAAATCAGAAAATCAAACCAATTCCAAGAAACCACCTTAGAAAGCTTAAATTCTTATTTTTAGCCAAAATCACTATTCACCGACTTAAATAACATCCCAAAAGAATCTCGGCCTAATTTAACCCTGATTCAATATCAACGAACAAGTATCTCCTCAAAATTTTAGCTCAAGATCAATTCGGAAACCCATTCAAACAATCGGAAAAGCTAAAACACTTTTTCTCATTTTAGCTTCTTTACCTTGTCTAACCGACTTAAATTTCTCCATTCAACTTGATTTTTCAACCATAACCATATATTCACTATTCAAGACTACCTCAAAATTTCAGCTCAAACCCATGTCGGAAACATATCCAAACAATTCCTAGAGCTTAAAACTCATTTTTCTCCATTTCAAGGTTCCTTTGAGTTTCCTACTTCCCAACCTTATTTCGACTTGATTTTCTAGGATAATCACTAAATTCATCCCCAGTTTACTGTCAAAATTTTGAGAAAATAGGAGATAGGATTCGTAGATAACAAAACGGAATGACTTAAGAAGGAAAAATAAGCTTTAAGGTGGAGATGATGTGCATAGATGTTACCTGTCCTCTCCTAGCCATTCTGGAGCTTTTCTACCTTGATTATTAGCTAGAAATTGATAAGGAAGTGAAGAAAATTGATCTCACCTTGGCACCTCCTCCTTGGCCGATTTTGATGCCTATACTAGATTTCTAACTTATCTTTTAAGCTTATAATGATTGCTTCTAGGTTATTCCTTAACCCTTGATTGGAGGACAAGTGTCCTCAATTAATCCCCACCTTCCATGTGTAAATATCCTCATTAAATAAGGATGGACAGGTGTCCCTTGCAATTAATTACTAAAAGACAAATTAGAAGGAGGTGGGAATAGTAAGGAGGTGTGAATAGTACCCCCCATGGAGATTTTTCGCCCCCCTATAGGCCATGTTTGGCTTGAGTTTTCATGGGTATTAAAACTATATGTGTAGGTGTGTTGATACTAGTGTGGGTTATCAAATTTCAGGAATTTCCTCGGGTCGCTTCGAGCTCTTCCGAAGCCTCGTTTGCCCAGAACCACAAATACTGAAAAATGTAACTAGATTGTCTTATATTAAAAGAAGAAAGATATGATTGTTTCTTTACTCAAAACACTCTCAAAAGTATCTAAACACTTCCTAAGGTTGATACCCACTCTCAGTTCCTGAGGAATTTAGAAATTTTCGGGAATTTCAGAAATCCTGCGAAACTAAGGTTTACCTGGTGATACTCCGGGAACTAAAGTTTCTAATGTTCACCATACACTTCCAACTAATTATAACCTTCTCCATCATTAGAAATTGGGGTTTCCTAAGGTTTACAGTTAAGTAAGACCTTAACCACAGTTTAAGAAATTTGGGGTATTACAAAAGGAGCATCAGCATTCTCTAAGATAGATTTACGATCCGGTTCATCAGATTGCTATCCGGGAAGTGAACATAGAGAAGACCGCTTTAGAACTAGATATGGTCATATGAGTTTACGGTTATGCCGTTTGGTTTATCCAATGCACCAGCCAAGTTCATGGACTTAATAAACCGTTGTTCCAAGATCAGTTGGACAAGTCAGTGGTAGTCTTCATCGACGATATACTTGTGTACTCGAAAATCGAGAGGTGAGCATGAAAGCCACCTGAGAAGTGGTTACAAACATTGAGAAAGAATCAGTGTATGCTAAATTTTCTAAGTGTGAGTTTTGGTTGAACCAAGTTTCCTTTCTTGGAATGTGATTCTGAGGTCGGGATCGTTGTTGATCCGGCAAAGATAGATGCAGTGCGCACCTGGCCTAGGCCGAAGACAGTTACCGACATCCGGAGCTTCCTCGGTCTGGCAGGATATTATAGGAGATTTATGAAGGACTTCTCCAGCGTATCGAAGCCGATGACTTCCTTAATGAAGAAGGATGCAACATTCGAGTGGACAGTCGACTGTGAGAGTTTTTCCAGAGTCTCAAGGACGCTCTGACATCTGCACCAGTCCTGACTATACCAGACGGTCCAGATGATTTTGAGGTCTATTGCGACGCATCAGGAAGAGGTATGGGTTGTGTGTTGATGCAGCACGGGAAGGTCGTAGCATACGCCTCCCAACAGCTGAAGAAGCACGAGGAGAACTACCCTACCCACGATTAGAACTGGGTGCCATTGTCTTCACTTTGAAGATATGGCTACATCATTTGTATGGGGTAAGCGTGACAATCTATTCCGACCACAAGAGTTTAAAGTACTTGTTCACTCAGAAGGAGTTGAACATGAGACAAAGAAGGTGGGTCGAGTTCTTAAACGACTACGACATCAATTTACAGTACAAGGAGGGTAAGACAAATGTGGTAGCTGACGCATTGAGTCGCCGAGCACACTCTCTCCATTCGCTAGTCTCTCATTCTAGCTTGGTTGAAGAGGTGCGGAGTGCTCAGATGACGGATCAGTATAGTTGGAGATCAGGCAGAAGCTTATTGATGGCACATTCGAGGGTCAGAAGTACGACTTTCGGTTCCACGATGATGACCTGATTAGGCTGAATGGCCGACTGTGTATTCCGAGGAGTAGCGTGAGCTGAAAGAGCGCATACTGAGTGAATCCCATTGTTCTACTACTTCGATTCACCCTGGAGCTTCAAAGATGTATAAAGGTATGAAAAGATATTTTTGGTGGGCTGGAATGAAGAAAGATGTGAATGATTATGTGTTGAGGTGTCTCACTTGTCAGAAGGTCAAGTTTGAGCACCGACGACCTGGTGGTATGGTACAGCCAATGCCAGTGCCTGAGTGGAAGTTCCATGACATTTCTATGGACTTTGTAGTAGGGCTTCCGCCTACAAGGGGAGGTCTGAATATGATTTGGGTTGTTTTTGACTGACTGACCAAGGTGGCTCGATTCATACCGATGAAGGACACTTGGAAAGTGGCAAAACTTGCAGAGCTCTTCGACAGAGAGATTGTACGGCACCATAGGGTACCGAAGATTATCGTATCTGATGGGGATACCAGATTCCTCTCGAGGTACTGGAAATCCACACGGGAAGCGCTTGGTTCCGAGTGAAGCTAAGTACAGCGTTCCACCCACAGACAGATGGTCAGAGTGAGCGTACCATCCAGACACTTGAGGACATGTACGGGCATGTGCACTTGACTTTCAGACCAGCTGGATTGATAAGTTACATCTGATTGAGTTTAGCTACAACAATAGTTACCATGCTTCAATCAAGATGTCTCCCTTCCAGGCTTTGTACGGTAGACCATGCCACACGCCAATATGCTGGGATGAGTCGAGTGAGACGGTCATCATAGGACCAGAGTATCTAGAACAAGTACAAGCAGAAGTACGTCAGATCCGGGCTAACATGAAAGCAGCTCAGGATAGGCAGAAATCATACGCCGATGTGTGAGACGTGTCCTGGAGTTCGCCGTGGGCGATCAGGTATTTCTTAGAGTATCCCCATGAAGGGAGTGTTTCGTTTTGGCCAGAAAGGCAAGTTGAGCCCAAATATGTGGGGCCTTATGTTGTGACGGAGCGGATATGCCCGGTGGCTTACAAACTAGATTTACCTGCTGAGCTGGGCAAGGTACTGATGTATTTCATGTGTCCCAGTTGAAGAAATATATGTCTCATCCGTCTCATGTACTTCAGCCTGAAAGGCTAACCATAGAGCCGACCATGCGATCAGTGGAGACTCCCATACGGATTCTGGACACTAAGACCGAGACACTCACCATAAGTCTGTGAGACTGGTGAAGGTCCTCTGGTCTAACCAGGACGTCGAGGAAGCCACTTGGGAGCTGGAAGATAAGATGAAGGCGAAGTACCCGTCGTTGTTTACTTCTTAGTGTTCGTATGATAGGGTACAGGGCGTACCCCTATTTTAAGGGGGGTAGAGCCGTTTCGGTTATGTGTGTACGACATGTATTTAAATACATTGTCTATGTTATGTTGTTATCTTGTTATGTTACAGACCGTTGTGTCTGAATGATGTTATGTTGTTGGACCTTGAGTCCGTTGTTATGTAAGTATGTTGTTAATGTTATTATGGAAGTGTTGTTTTATAAGTATCCCCGTGTTCTTTTCTGATATTAAAGATATGTGGGAAGTGTGAACTTGGGGACAAAGTTCTTTTAAGGGGGAAAATTGAAATACCCCAAACCTTAGTATGTTGCTTAAACAGTAAAATATGGTATATTAAGACTAAAAAGAGTCTTAGAAATGTTAGTAAACAATTTAAAACATAGTAAACACAATTAATTACCTTAAGGTCAATATGGTCTAAAATGTGCTCTAAGCTTGGGATAGTCTTGGCTAAGACCTAATGAGCTTACCAAGACCTTATTTATATATTAATGAACATATTAACCAATTACCAAAGAAAACCAAGCTTGAAAACAAGTTAAAACACAAAATGTGCTTTAAGGAGTCTTAAAGCACATTTTTGAAAATTGTCTTGTAAATGGGTTCCGAGTGGCCAAATGTCCATAATTACTCTTTAATTAACATGTGTACTACTTAGTATCACATTAGGAAGTCAAAATCAATGGGAAATCAAAAATTTCACAACTATATGCCTTGTTTTGTGAATAGTAACTAAAATAAGCTAGATCATAACATAAGTCAATATAAGTAATTTAATTAGTCAACAAAGACCAAAACACCCCTTATTACTTATGGGGGCCGGTTTTTACAAGGATGAGTCATCACCTTAGCTAACTATATAAGTAAATAAACAAATGATAAAGCAAGTTACTATTTGCTTTTAACTTACAAATATCTAAAACTAGCTAAGTCTTCTTCACTCTCTTCATTCCCTTGCATTCCCACCGTCTTCTACCTTCTTCTTCTCTTTCTATGGTTGCTACAGCACACCAACATTCACCATCTTTAATTCCTTGTAATTCCTAGCTCCATTTACCAAATCAAAAACCAAGACCACCATCTCTTAGTCTTGCCAAGCTCTTCAATTCTATCTTCTCAAAACTCCAAGAGCTCCATTTCGGTGCCAAGAGGAATCTCCAGGGAGGAGCTTGAGCTCATCTTTTTACATTTCATTGTTCTCCTTTGCTTCAGGTAAGGAAACTCAAAGAAAAATAACATTCCTCCATGTTTTAGTGTTGACCGAAAATCACCATTGATGGTGTTCATTATCTTGCCTTGTTCTAGCTTCATTTCAATCTCCAAAGGGCTTGGTGGAGTCTTCTCTTGCTACCTATCAAAACTCTTTTCATTCTAAGGTAAGACAACTATCTTAATGTGTTAAGACAATATATAACTAGGGTTTACAATGAGATTAAGCATGAAGCTTGAATACTCATTACCTTGCTTGCATATTGATTATAAGTTGACAAACAATCAAGGTCCTTGCCGATTTTAATCAAGGAAACAAGAAATAAGTTTGTGAGGAAAATGGGTAAATGTGCTAACCTAATGTAGTTTAATGTCTTAGGAGAAATGAGCTTATATTGCTTATTAAAACTACTTAGGAGCTAATGGTAAATGAGTTAGTAAAATGCTCTCAAGGATTTATTAAGGGCATATGTATTGTTGGGGTATTTGCAGGTCAAGGAAAATATAATGTGGGAAATTCAGTGTTTATGGTTTATGCAATTTAAGGGGCCTAAGTGCCAAGCAATTTAAGTTATGCACTATATTGTGATGTAGTGTTAAATGGGTGAGGTTTTGTGTATAAGAATGTTCTTGATGGATTTAAGTGTTCTTGGATGTTTAATGGTGAAGACTATGTGTTTTGGTGTAACAAGATGTTAGTAGAACCCATGTCAAAAATTAGGTAATGTATAAGAAATTCTAAGTGTTTTAAATAAACTTGGTAAACAAGGAGAAAGTAAAACTGGTAAAAGGATTTCAAGAATGACATAAGGAGTTTGGTTTGTAAGAAAAGATGTTTGGGAGATGATGTTTGTGTTGAGGAAATATCTTGGCATAATGGTTATTATTAGGTATGAAACACCACTTAGAAACCTAAGGAGAAAACAATATAAGTGTTGGGGATTTTTGTAAGAAATGAGTAAGTGTTTAAGGGTATAGAAGATGAGTTTTCTGGCACGTCCGAACTTCCGTCCGAATTTGGAAGCTCGGACATGCCCTGTTGCGTTTAAATTTTCTAGGTTTTAAGTGATGTCCGAACTACCGTCCGACCTTTGATGTTCGGACGGGGTGCGAGGACGAGTCTGGCTTACAAGTCTCGAATGGTTCGTACTTGTAAGTCCGGACAGAAGTTCGGACACACCCATCTCTTTTGTCTGATTTTGCTTCGACCTGTGTCTGAACTTTGGAAACTCGGACACATGTTCGGACGCTTGGAATTTTTCCTTTGGTTTTGCTTCGACCTGTGTCCGAACTTTGGAAGCTCGGACACATGTTCGGACATCCGTCCGGTTTCACCCTTTTGAGTCTCGACCTATGTCCGAACTTTGGAAACTCGGACACAAGTTCGGACATGGTACTGTTTTAACCCAAAAAAAACTTGGTCTAAGGTTAGAAAACCGATGTCTAATGATGGTGATTAGTTAGTAATGATGTTATAAGGTTGTTAAGACATGTTAGGTGTGTTATAATGACAATTTAAAAGGTGAGAAGCCATAACAAAGTGTGAAAGCTAAATAAACTAGAAATGTGAAGTAACAAATTAATAAAGGTCTAGTACGTTAATTAACCGACGTTACTAAATGTGTATAGGATTCTCCAACGGTGGAAACCAGTCGAAGCAGGGACCAAGGTATGGTTTTCTTGCAGTCTGTTGCCTACCGGTTTACACCGGCTTGTGTGTGTTTGTTTTCTGTGGTTTATGACCTTGTAAGACTTAAGTCATGGAATGAGTTTACAGTTGTTAATATAACGTGTTGTTAAGGTGTGACTCATTTCCCTTGGGTGACTAACTAGACCTAAACACTGCTCGTGATTTCATTTATAAGTTTCGATGTGGAAATTCTAACAAGTGCTAACTGGGGAGTGAGGAGTCCGGTAGTTCCGGCCACGCGTGTGAGTATGGGAGTCGATCATAACCGGTTCGATTCTCTTTGTATGTTATGGTGTTTTCCATTTTGGTTTTCAACCTTCCCTTTAGCTTATCAAGGCTTTTACTGACTCACGTCGGGCCACAGGGCATACTAGTTTGTTCGGTGTGCTTGGTACTATATCCGAACATTGGGGTTAAGTTATCCGTTAATCGAACAGGACGGTAACGATTAGCATGAGTTTGGAAACATTTAGGCTCTCATGTGATCTAACTATGTTGGTTCGTTTCCTAAAAGGAATCGTTTGTTATGTTGGGGTGGGTTGTGCTAGCGATATCTTGCTATGTATATATATGGTGTTTAAAATCAATGCCATGTTATCATGACAAATAGTGCGTGTATCCCAGTAGTCGATGGGCTGCGGGATACCAACCCAGCCAAGGGTTGTGACCCCCTCGGGGGCAATATTTATATTGCAAGGAGTGAGGATCGAGGAGCGGAATGGCTTTAGATTCTAGGTTGTAGAAATACATTTGATCGTTTTGGATGTTGAGCCCGGGTTGCACCTGTGCTCCCGTGGTGTGTGTTTTGGCACCGTTAGTATTGCTAGAGTGACGGTCGTTGACAGTGACAGTGGAGTTTATGGTGTACAGTTTACAGTGATGGATGTTGTTAAATACTCGGTATTGTAATTATGTATGTATGGATGTTAGACATAGTGCTCGGGAGTTTGATAATCAAAACGGTACCTTGTATTATTCTGCCTTAACCACGTGGGTGGTTAACGGCGTTGTAGCACCGAACCGTTTAGTTAGTGTTTAGTGTTTATTTCCGCTGCGATTTCAATTATTGTTAAGTGGTAGTGGGTGTACATTACTAAACATATTAGTATGTTCTCAAAGGTAAGTTGTGTTAGTTTCATACAAGACACAACAATACAATAAACTGGTTGCATGCTTTATATTGTTTAGTTAGAACATAATAAACAAATAGCACACAAGCGAGGGACACTCATTAGCAAGCAAGCTAGAAGAAAACTATACCGTTAACCATTGTCGTCGGATCATTATTCTCCTCTGGAGTTCCCATTACTCAAACCTTAAAACATTAATGAATGGGTGGTTAATACTTGTCTCCAAGCAAAATTGGTTTGAGACTAACACCTCATACTACTCGATCAGCACCCGATCCTATCAAGTGGTATCAGAGCCTGCGTTGGCTGACAAATCTCTCAAGATGGCAGAAAATTCCAACTCAGATGAGGCTGAGTTAGGCACCATCAGCTTGATATGCTTGATGGCTCATGCTAACAAGTATTTTAGTAGGGAAAATTATATACAAAAGCAAATAAAAGAATCCTAATAACTCTAGTACGGGTAGCAAAAATCTCGGTTGGAGTAAAGTGTAAGCAAATTACGACCAAGAGTATTGAACCCAAGGGACTAATTGCCTAGTTCTAACAAAGAGGGAAAAATGAACGCTAGTTCCAATTAGAATAAGTATCTAATAATCTAACTAAATGGGCTATTAAAATTGAATTATCCTAGGTTCTGGATTATAATCAACCTAATTGGAAATATGATCACAAAGTTTAATTAACAAGTCTCGAATTAACCAACATATGGACGCATCGGACTTCATGCCGGACACGAACACACGGCACGACACATTCAAAGACGTTGAATGTGCCGGATGTTAGACGCTCGGCAGTGCACCCGGCAAGACCAAAATGTCAATACTTTTTCCAATTTCGGATTTGAAAATAGGAAACTCACAATCTATTATCAAATCTAGCAAATGTTATGCCAATAAACAAACAAGATAGTGGGGACTATACAGGTTAATTCCTAATCTTAAGTGCTATCTTCTAATATGTAGTAGACAACGGTAAAGATCATTAAGAATTATATAACCTATTCTACTCTTGTTTGATTAACATAAGTAGAACTTTGAATGAAGAGAATAAGTGGCCAACACTATTCAACTTTGCCTAAAGACCAAAATCTTAATTAATGCTTGCAAATATATTGAATGATCATATCTGTTTACAAGGAAGATTCATCCCTAACCAAGGACAACCAGAGATTCTACTCAACCATCCATACAAATACAAGAAGAATATAAAGAGGAAAAAGGAAATTAACATAGTGAGAATTTCCCTCGAACCCGATAGAAATCTTCTTCTCCTGGATTGGATGAGTAGAACTCCTTGGTAGAAGTGGCACAGTGGTATACAGAATATGAGTCAAAAATATTGAGTGTTGAAGACCCTGGTGCTGTAGACCTTTGGCCTATTTATAGACTTCAATTTCCACATGTGCCGGAAGTCATGCCGGATAGGGATACCCGGCATTACTTGGTTTTTAACGGTCAATTAAACCGCCAAATCAGTGAAAAGATGCTTGTGCCGGACATGGATGTCCGACACCACACCCGACATCGGTTACTTTATTAACGGTAATTAACTGCTAACTTTTGGTGAACCGAGTTGATTTTTCCGCTTGTGCCGGCTAGGGATGCCCGACACTATATCCGACATATCCTCTGTGCTGCTCCATACTTATGCTATGAATTGGACATCCAGCATCGTGCCCGGCCAAACTTCATCCTTTGATTAGAGATTCATTCCTAACAAGAAAACATACCAAACATAAGTCTGAATTTATATAATGAACTTTGTAAGCAAGATAATATCAAAAACTTGCTATTTTAACCTTATTTTAATTAATATTCCTATAATTCTAACTTCTAAATATGATAAGTTTGAGGCTTATCAGCTCACAATGGTAAGAAAACATCTCATGATCAGGTAAGTGAGACTTCCTCTGTGATGAAAAGTTGCAGATATTGTGGTTATGATAGTCATACGAACTCTTCTGTAATAAACTTTGTCATGATTTGTCATTTAATATATCTCGTGTGTCAATTATCAAAGTCGTGATCTTTACTATAATAGTTCTTCATCTTCGTTTAAGAGGGTACCCAAGTACATCTGGGTTCCCAAAACTAACCAGTAGCTTTTTACAGACAAAGTGGCTCAAAAACAATGACTCTTGGTTTCTGAATAGCGGTTGTTCAAGATATATGACATGAAACCAAGTTGAGTTTACGACTCACTCTGACCATCAAGGGGGAAAGGTTACTTTTAGAGACAACATGCACAGTGAAATCATAAAAAATGGCTCCATTGGTAACCCTTCTTTATTTAAATCATCAATGTTAACTTAGTTGATGTTTCAGGACATAGTCTCCCAAGTGTATCTTAAATTTGTGATTTCTCTAATCTTATGTTATAAGATTTATGACTCCGTCACTCGTGATCTTAAGGAAATATGGTTTGTGACTCTAACATTGGTGATCTCAAGGCAATATGACAACATGTTGATAGGGATTTCCGATATGTATATGAGAATCATGTGCAGAAAGCAAGCAGAGTTGGTCTGTAAATCATATATAGAAGCAAGCTGACTCTCTCTATGAATCTTGTGCTGAAAGCAAGCTGACTCGCTCCAGCTTCAAGTACTTTGAAGACTACGGTATTTTTGATCAAAATGTTACCATCATGTATGATAATACCAGCTAAGGTTGTTAAATTCTCTAAATTTCATGCTCGCACTAACCTTATATACTTGAGTTCTCATTTGTTATGAGATCATGTGGAGATGAACTTAACTAATTAAACCATGTTTCCACAGACCCCAGCTTGCTGATATCATCACCAAGGCATGACACATGGTTGCATTTGAGCTTTTTCACACACACCATGGCATTACTCGTTTGACTAATGGTGGTTGTATCTCCTCTACCTCTTGGAGGTAAAGTCTAGGTACTCAGGAATAGTCTCTCTGGCACCAGACTCTCCTTGGTTAAGTAGTTCAACTTAACTTTGTTTGTGAATTTTCGTTTGAAAACCCCGCTAGTTTCCTTAACAAATTCAACCAATGCACCCACATCAACCATCCCATGATTCCAAAACACACTCTCCTAACCCTCAAACCACTCCTACTCACTTTCTCACTTAAAGCCGAAAATCCTCCAAACAAGGCACTATTTAATCCCAACTCCTGAAACCATCCACTTTGGGTCCATCATCACTAATGCCCAACTCACCATCTTACCCTACAGCTCTAGTTGATTACCCAACTTACCTTTCCCAAGCTCCACCCTTTCTCTATAATTTTCACCATGCCCACTAACAAAACTTTTACCACTCTAAAGTTGTCACCCTCAACCTATAACAACTCAAAGCTTTGATCCTACAACTCACAACCCTTCAAGCAAAACAAACCTTCACCGGTTCCATTACTATCTTTGTTGAAGCCCTTGCCACTCCTAACAAACCCACTACCACTACTACTGAAGAAAAACCCATATCTCTCTTACAATCTAAGTCCATCACAACCCTTTCCCTTAATTCAATCAAGAAATACTGCTAGAGTCAATCTGTAAACAGAATCAGTATGACAAAAATACCCATGTAGTTGAAGTGAATTTCTAAAAAAAAGGGAAAGAAAAGAAAGATAGACAGAAATCTCATGAGAATGCTAAAACCAAGTAAATTAGCACTATCTCTTCAACTTATAATCAATTTGAAGAAGACTCTTGCTCGACCACTACTTGCAAGAGTGGAAGTCGTGTGACTCTCATTTGCGCTTCATAGTAAGGCTGGCTTGCACATATGGGTATGAATACTTGGTCAATAATTAATTTGAAGAAGACTTGCTCTGACCACTACTTGCAAGAGTGGAAGTCGTGTGACTCTCATTTAGCTTCAGAGCAAGGCTGGCTTGCACATATGGGTATGAATACTTTGGTCAATAAGCTTCACTACCACGGTTAGCCACATCTAGCACTCTCTTCATATTCAAAATGAATGGGTCAATGCCAAGATGCAGCTTATTTTAGTCTATTCGGCCTACACCCCCGATCCCCACATAACTTCGATTATTCCTACCCATGACCATACTTTCAGCCTATTTCAAACTTTATTTATCTTGGCGGTGTTTTCATCAAACTTTGGCAGACTTTTTCGGTTGGTTATTTAGCCATGTGATCGCTTCTAGATGTCAGGCCGATCACCATGTTTTGCTCGATGATGTTAAAAGGGGGGGAAGCGGTGAATCCCATTCTCAATAAGAAGAATTATTGTTTATGGTGGTAGGAAGACTTGAATTGCACTTATGGATTTTCTCTACTTTATGGTCAAGCAGACTGTTTCTATTTAAGCTTTGTTTAATTTTATTATGCTTCTCTTACTGGTCTTGTCTTAAATGAAGTGCTCTAACTTAGGGGGGATATTGGACTAAGGGGGAATCAGTCAATGAAGTTGGTTCTTCCAAGCTTCTTTTTCTTGTGTGTCTTTTTGCAGGTTAACTCGCGTTACGAGATTGACTCAAGTGGTTTTGGCATCATCAGCAAAAATGGGGAAAATGTTGAAGATGTTAGAGTTTTGTTGAAGATTGCCAAAGCCTAGCTGCCAGCAAGAGTTGGTTTGAGAATTGATGCAACAAAAAGAGACTAAGTCAAAGAGAGTATGAGTTTGGTGAACAGTAACTCCCACTGTAGAGAACAAGTCATCTAGAGCCTGCCCACAGATAAAGAGTCACGACAGACATAGTTTGGTTGTCAACCGACACGATCTATCAAGCAGTTTGCATTCATCTCATCTTATAAATAACGCTTAACTTAAGGGGGAACTTAATCTCGTCTTGACTGAGTCGGTTCCCTTTGCCATCATCAGCAAAAAGGGGGATATTGTTGGAATCCAAGGTTTTGTTGATAATGACAACAGAGTAAGTCTGGTGACAGAAAAAGTCATTGATAATAGTATAAGAATAAGTCTGGGCGACGAAGGAGTCTGACTGCACAAGGAGTCATTCTGCGACATAAGATTCTCTTGGAAAGTTCTAGAAGCTATAAGGCGAACCTCTAATGTCAAAACATGGAGAAATACATGTAAATAACTATTCAACACGTTCACATATAACCAGCTCCAAAAATCAAGGTGGTCAAGGTTAAAGAGCGGCAGAACGAGTCCCACCACAGAGCTGCTGAGATATTTCCCGCCCAATGCGTAGTGGGAAATCATGGGACATCAGGGAAACATCAGTTTACATGTTTTAGGAGCAGTTACTTCGGGTTTTATTAGTTTAAGCAAGTAGAAGTCATTTGTAATACTTGGAGCTTTCACTTCCAAATTTCCTAGAGAGAGAGAATCATATTGAGAGAGAAAGCATTTTCAAGAGATCTTAGTGTGACTTAGTCACTTTAGCTTAGGAAACTATTTCCTGTAGAGCACACAAACACTCCCTTACTCCTTAATTTGTATTGATCTACATCTAGAGTATGACAATTGATAGGAAATTAGGTGGTAATTCACTTCAATTTCAATACAAGCAAAATCCTGTCTTGTCAATTTTACACAAAAGCTTCCGCATTATCTCATTGACAAATATTTGTCTCCAAGCAGAGTTGGACTGAGACTAACACCTCAGACCTACTCGGTCAACATCCCGATCATTTCAGATATAATAATCTTTTCTAGAATAACATATCCAAAATAAAAATCCATACTTATAAATCAAACGTACATTAAAATTTTATTTTACAAAATGCTATTAGGATTTTCCTTATAGAAAATAGTAGCAGGGAGATTGAACCGAAAAAGACGGACGGACCCTTAATTATGCAACGTAACGAGGTCCCTGGTTTTTTTTTACTTCATAGGAATGTATGATAAACAAGTAAAAACATGGGTTCTCTTAGTAGGCAATCGATGACTATTATGTGCGCAGTTGGTAAGCCAATGGGGAGATGTAGATGGGATGGGGGTGAGAGATGTACCAGCTGCACCAAGCATAGGTTTGAAAATTATGGGGGTTACATGCAACAGAGAAGCAGAGCACTGCCGCGGCGGCAGCTATATAGGTTGGTATGGTAGCCAGCTGGATGAAGTGGGTGGGGACTGGGGAGGGAAGAGCTAGTGACAGACAAAGAAAGAGAGCAAACACGTGAGAGCAGTAGGGGTGCGCACCCAACCCAACCCAGGAATGTAGTGTACTATACTATACTACTCTCCTATAATAGAGAGGAGACGGAACGGAATGGCAGCCGGCAGGGGTAAGACAATAGTAGTAGTAGTAAAGAAGGTAGTCGAATCACATCACAAGAAACAACGTAACGTGAAAGAGTATGTATGAGTGGGGTTACTTACTTATTTACCAGTTGGTTGGCATTGCACCTGTAAAACTAATTGCAGGCCTTAATCGGCACCCACTTGTATAGTGTATGTATGTGAAGGCTTTATTTAATTTTACAGGGCTAGTAGTAGTACTATATAATGTGTTGCGGCGAAAAATTAATAGTATCTTTTTGGCATTAGCGTTAACTTTATTATGATCAGCATGATTGATCTTGATAAGAGAGTTGAGAAAAAGGAGTACACAGAATAATATTATAAGGATAAGAAAAACAAAGTGATGATAGCGTTGATTGAATAAATGCTGAGCTTTAGCATCATCCCAAATCCATGGATCAAATATTTGACCTAATCGTTTCCACAGACTTCCCTTCTTGCTTTGCTTAATTGGTACTCTACTAAATTGTCAATTCAGCAAAGCCAATCTTCATTTCCCATTCTAAATATATGTAGAATCAAACAGATATGATTGAACCGTACGAAGAAACATGATTTCGGGTAATTTATTTTTTTTCTTTTGGCTACCTTTTATCTTGAATTTCCAATCTAAAAGCATGCGTAGACAATTGACCAATATCACATTAGAAAATGGAAATTGATTAATAAGGGCAGTAGCCAGTAGGTGGCCCGGCCCGACCCGTCATTTCACTATACAAGTCCAATTCTACACATTAATTACTATTGAAACTACAGATTTTTTTGGCAAAAAAAAAAAACTACAGTACAGAGTTTAGTCAAAGCTAATGCAACCCTTATTATTTAAGATAAAAAAAAACATAGTTTACTAATAAGGA
>JAIOTZ010002351.1:0-19250 GCA_023374045.1 Limonium bicolor
TTCTATACGGTAAACTACCGAGTAATAATACGACATAGCGCATTGCGGGTGTCAAGAAGAGGCATGTCGGGGGTGACGGAGGTCCTACAACCCCCAATAGCGTGATACCGCAGTCGCCGCACCAGCTTGACGGAAGAACATCCCGAGAACAGCAGTGGTACCCCACCCGCCGCTGCCCACACCTTGAGTATCACCCATAGAGACAATGTAACGGATGGCGCCAAGGAGACTGAAGAATTCCTCCTATTCGGAAGACCGACACGAATGCTATAGTCACTGTGACATCAAGACAACAGAAGAGCTTGTTATACGATGAGTCATTGAGGACCGGGGGTCTCGACAGCTACCTACTATCTAGAAGCGTACTTATACACAGTGAAGAATATGCATTAAACCTTACTTGAAGAGGGATAGGAAATCCATAGGACAATCGGGTCGGCTTATAATTTGGCACCGAAACCCTGCCCAGTTAACCCGAGGAAAGCACACATGGGTGCACCTTAAGATTAAACGACAATAGAATGAGTTTTAGACTATCAAAATGCATAACATGCGGAACCAAGAAATGCATATAAGTCTCTCTCATAATGGGGATAGCTTCAACCGGACACAACCTAGAAGGCTCAGTAAAATCTGACCTACAATCACAATAACCATATGAACTTACGAACTAAACTCCTAAAATTACTATAACACAACGCCCAAGAAGAGGAATGTCGTACCAAGGACAACTAGAGTGCTCCATCTGCTGGACCCGAGGCACCACGAGGTAGCCACGCGGAGCAGACCCCAGCCGATATGAGCTACTAGAAGGGGAAAGGAGCCACCAGGGGCATAATACCATGAATTTTGTGGGAACCTTAGGCGCTGGTACTAGTACGCAGCGCGATCTAGGTAACCGCACATCCTTAACTTAATGAATTGACTACATGAACATGCGTCAGAAACCTCCTCCTACCATGAAGGATTTTAGAACAAAACTCAGAAAGAGCCTAACTCAGAGGACCTAGAAATAAAATTACCTTAGAAAACTTATCATACCTTAACGAACCGAAATAACTCCAATACTACCCCTTTTCAAAACAAATAATCTAAACCATACTCAAATGACCGAAGCGTCAGTGAAGCAAACAATACCGGAAACCGATGACTCAACCTGCCTTGTGCGCTTTCTAGAGCAAGCGCTATAGCCTATGCTATACTCATAATTCCGTCTACCTCACGCACTTGCTACAGCAAGTGCTACAATGATGGCTACAATTATGCTTACAATTAAGGCTATAATTATGACTACGATCACAACTATAATTATAACGACAAATACAACTGAATTTTTACAGACCGCGTAGGCCACAAGTGCAACGCCAAGTCCACCGGTAATCACCAAACATTCATACAACTTCAGTATGAATCTCGTAACTGCAACCACTGCTACAACTACAACTGCAATTACGACTATAACTGCAACTATGATTGCAGTTGTAACTACAAGAATAACGGCAGTTAGAATTGGATTCTACAAGACCGTGTAACTCATGACTACCGATAATCACTAAATATTCATACAATTATAGTATAAATTCTATAACTACAAACTTGTCACCATAAGGTCACAAACCCTTAGAATACGAAAACTGCAACCATGGGAGGACCCGACGAGTCTGAACATTACAACTAAAGGGCATACTCCAGCCCATAACAAACTACAACCATTAAACAATAATCAATCATAACATCGGCCGATGAGCCAAACATCATAACATACTGGGTAAATCATTGAATGGTTTGAAATTGACGTGGGAGGTGGAACTTGATCCGGTACAGATCAAGGGAAGCTGAACACAAATTGGGGTGGAAGGATAGTTCAACACTAATACTGATCACATCAGGGTTAGATGATTCCTGAAACTCTCTACAAGTGGTCACAATTAATTACATAAGGAATAAACAAGGAGCCGAAGTATAACAGCTGCAGACAGCTAAAATACATACAATCTGACAGATAAAGCGTCAAATATGAATGCTTGTGAATGACAATTCACTCCCGAATATATATATATATAATGGTGGTGAAACTTAGTCACGTAACAATGAGGGCTGAGGTTACGCTCATAATGACATACCAATACATAATAAACATTGGAAGAAGAAAAGAACTTACTAGTCCTTAGTAGGACCAACATTGAAAATGTTACATTACAACACAATTAATACTTAAAACCGATCGCAACTTTAAGTGCGAATCAGAGCTGAACACTTGAATAATTACCACCCAAGGCACTAACCATACCAAGGAATATCGTAACCAACTAGGGACGAATGGATGACAAAATATAATTATACGTTGTTAATTCATTTGATCATATCGAGCATTGGATGAAATTTCCAAATAAAAAGGGGAATGGATACCGCCATTGGCGTCCCGCCAGACAATGAGTGACAAGAGGAAACGCGTGTTTGAGACATGTCGTCTACTAACATGACGACTGTCAGGGAAGTTACTATATGAGTTAAACAATGGCAGACGGCCTGAACGCTAATACAAGACACTAAGTTAACCACTATAAACACAAGTTTAAGTAAGGGTACTCAATAGAGACTTTCAATATGTACCAATTGAATAGTGACATTAAAAAAAATGACATGACAATTAATGGAACGGGTTAAAATCAAGCCACAATAGAGACTTTCATAAAAAGAAGCAAACATAAATCTTCGCCATGAAACTCAGGAATTACCCCAAATGATGTAAACAAAAGGATAGGGTAAACCTTGAAGAACTATAATACGCACTGAGAATAACGTGCATAATTTACTAACCAATGAACAATGAACAAGCGTCAAACCGCGCGCATGGTAACCAGCTGACAGTAATTAGAATCAACACATAAGTAACTCCAACAAAGGACCTACTAAACAATAAAACAACAATAACTTATCAATATGTGGAGTCTTTAATATCTTTAAAACAACGGTGGACTCATGTCAATAACGAAGCCAATGACAGAGGAAAAATATCACCGCATACCGCTCAGAAGCAAACCTTACCATTAGGGTGAGATATCACAAACACCTGCTGAATGAAGGACACATAATTACACCCTTGGGCTGAGAACCCGAAGAACCGAAAGGAAATTCCCTTGGGACACCCCCAACACGAATCAATGAGGGAGATTGACAATAGAATACTTCACGAATGCGTGACGGACACTACGAGTATACGAAACGAGATATGGGACGACCGCACTCCATGGGAGCTTGTGGGCTTGACAGACTCATTTATGGGTTAGTCAAGTAAGTAGTAATGTATCAGTAAGGTACCCCATACAAACAAGTAGTGTAAGAAATGCAAGAAGTAGTCAACTCCATACCAAGGTCAATGATGCAAATCCAGACCAGCATAAATAACTACCTAAGTAAATTAACGAGAAGAGTTCCAATTGAACCAACGAGATCAGAGGTACCAAAATCCTTGAGTAGAACACGACTAAGTCGTAACTCTGCAAAATGGTTAACACGCAATAACATCAAAGGAAACCTCTCGAAAGAGGAGAGAGTTGGTAGTCAACCTAACGACAGCTATGAAAACCCATTAAAGGGGCGAAGAAGCATAAGTAAAACTCTCATAAGGTTCAACAACTGTTTTACACTAACACAATACTTTACATTCAAAAGAACCTACTTAAGAATGGGAATCGCCAATACTCTCCAACAGAGAACACAAACAATACCGATTGAAGTAACAATCTTGTGTACCCGAATCAAGGGCAACGATACGCCTTCACCCACAAAGGGGACTGAACGTAAGTACACCAATACTCAATAAGAGAGGCAAAGCTAGTAATTTTATTTAGAGTGTCATATGTGCCAACTGACAAACAAAACATAAGAGTGGGTTCACCACTACTACTACACTCTTATAGACCTTCACTCTTGTCAGCCCCCCGACAATTCCCTACTAACCATTGTCTTTATCCTTAATACCACATAGGACATCCACAATGGTGGTGGGTTTTTTAGCACATTTCTAGGTGTTGTGTCATATTGAAATCGTATTTTATTACTTAATAACTCTATGTAAATATCATTCATTACAATAACAAAGTTTCTTAACCTTCTCTCTATTAATGAACAACCAATAAACTATCGCTATATAGATATGAGAGAAAATAGAAAAAAGAGAGACACGCATAGGTGGGGTCTATTAAGTCATAAATAGCGGGAATCTTAGTAGAGAACCTTTGAGAGAGAAAATGGGTGGAATCCGCACCATTCAGAACATTTTTTAGTTTCTTACTAATACAAGTGGGTAAAATTCACACCATTGTGGATGCCCTTTGGTAATCAATTGACCACCATAAAATACGATCACTGGATAAATGTCGGCATCAGGGTAAATTCATAAACTTGCTTCATACTATTTCTAATTAAATAATGTAAGAAATAGTGTTAAATCCGTTGAGTTGTTTTTGTGAAGTTAATTGGTTTGGTATCCTAATTAATGTTTTTTCATGAAGAATTTTACTGAAGTTGAAGATGCATTAGTAGAAGCATTTATGCAGTGCAAGTCAATGACATTTAAAGCATTTGGTTTTCTAACAGTATAAAGAGAGTTACGAGGAATTTGAACCCTTTGAAGATGAAGATAAAACTTCTGGCTTTCTAGATACCCATATGTTAGTACTTCCTAAAGTGTTTAATGGAGGGTGTAAAAGAGTTTCTAACCATTGTAACTTGTACACCATTGTGCGGTAGGTGTTACTAGATTAATCCCGGGATAAGTGAAGGGTTATGATCTATTGCTATTAATTAATAGATCTAATAACCCAATCTAGCTATCGCACAACCTGTTGTTCGATACTAAGGTACATTCTTGAACAATCTTCACATTTAAATTGAAAAACTATCACATAAAATTAAACATCATTTATAATTACACAAATAACTTTCACATCAATCTGAACAATCAATACATCAATTTGAACAACCTTTGAACATAAATGAATGGTTGTACGATATTCACCGCACAACCGGTTGTACAATAGTGTTTTCCCTAATAACCCGTAGAATAGGATCATCCCAACTTGTGGGGATCACATCTAAGACAGTCAAGGGTGGTTCTATGGGAACTCAGAGGGACTTAGGTAAAAACACCAAGGGGAACATGGGTTGATGGGTTGGATGGGTAAATCCACATGTAAGCTTGTAGTCCTAATCCACTTAATGAAAGTTGTTCTATCTCTATCTCCTCCCTCAGAGATGGGGGGTATATGAAAAGTACAACTAGGGCTGTAAATACCTAATGGGTTTTAGATTACCCGTTTCACCCGCTAGTAAAAACAGGTGAAAACCTTGTATAAACGGGTGGAAACTAGGTACGGGTGAAGCGGGTGACAAGCTTAGGTCAAGTTTGGGTAACAATTTTTCACCCATCACCCGTTTAGAACCTGACCCATGACCCATTTACTAGATATATTTTTTATGACCAAACAAGGCCTTAGCCCTTAGAAAAAGAATCTGATTAGTGATTTATTTCTAGCCTCTATTGTTGTCCTTTTAGAGGAGGTAGTGTCCCTCTCTAGACTCTTATATGTTAGTATTTTTATTTATTCTATAATACTTTTTTATGTTTAATCACTTACCAAGGATGGTCAAATACCGCTAAACGTAAACTTTATGATGGGAAACTAAATTTGTCAGTATCATTTATAGATTTTTATGCCTTTGTGTATTTAAAAAAAAATGTCATCTCACTCGTTTAGGACCCGTTTCACCCATTTTACCTTGGGTTTGGGTCAGGTTAGGGTGATACTTAGCAGGTGACAGGTCGGGTTCAGGTGGGGCGGAAGAAAATGGGTGATGGGTGTAGGTGAAGCTTCACCCGACTCATTGCCAGCCATAAGCACGACCCATATTCTTAGTTCGATAAAAACTCATAGAAACCGTGAAAGTTATTAAAACACGCAATTTCTTAAACACTTGATTAACTCTTAAACCATTAGAATTTGTAGTGGAAATACAAAACCTTTTAGGTGTTACCGTCACATTCCTCTTAAGTGTATATTAAAGCTATACCACTTCATAAAACCAGGTTTAAGCGTTTCCAATTTTTGGCAACTTATTAAGGCATGCCTCTTAAAACCGTATACACCTTTATTTGAGAAAACATGCTCATAAAAATATAACCACATCGGCATGACCAACTAGTGGCTCCTGAAAGGTAGCATCTACTATTTACAAGGTAGCCTAGACCATGTGTCCTTACACTAGGTGTAAGCCTCGATTTTTGAACTCTATCCTATGTTGATTCTGGTTGATAAGGATTTGGTCGAGTTCTAGGTCCACATATAACCTAAGTTTAATAACTATGTCATAAACACTAATTATTAAATCCTAGATTAGCTCACTAGAACCTCTTACGAGTCGCCACCTTATTTTTACCTAAGGTCAATTAGGAAAGGTAGAGTTCAGGTTCGGGGGTTTGGTATTCGACTTATTTAGGGTTCAATTACTTTCATTACCCCACGAAGTCGTTTTTCCTCTACTTAGTTTATTCACGGCTTACCACGAGTCGTTTTAACCTAAGTGCATGAACTTCTGATTTTCTTTATTTTAATCATTTTTTGACAGAAAATTAAAGTGAAAATTAAAAATACCTAAACTAGGGTTTTGGAGGCAGAATTAGGTCAAATTTTGATTCCGTCCATGGTCACGGACCTAATGTCCGAACCCACGGACCCTAGTTAATTTAAGTGAAGATAAAAGTCGAATTAAACAGAAAACACGATTTTTGAAAAGTCCGGGGCCACGAACAAGGCGTCCGTGGGCCCAGACATAAGTTGAAAAACCCTAAATTTTGAAAATAAAATTGTCCCGCCACCGTCCGGGGGCGTCCGGGGTTACGGACAGGGCGTCCGGGACCCCGGACATAGCGTCCGTGGGTGCGGACTGCCCTCGGACAGCGGCGTTTGGGTGGTTCCCAGTGGTGTTTTAGAATCAAAATTTATGGGTAGATAGCTTGAATGATTCTAAACACGTTAGTGATCAAAAATTTTCAATTTGACTACGAATTAAGGACGAAACTTATTGAACAAGTTAGTGGACAGAAACGCAAACAAACCTTAATTCAGAAGCAAGGAAAAGTCAATTCGATTAGAAATTTCAACCACAGGTGTATTGAGATCAGGGGAGTTAGAAATTTTGGTTTCTAACCTGTTTTGGTTTCGGAAATTTGATGTTCTTTCACGTCGGGAATCTCTAAAAGCTTCGTTGGTGACCGATCCGGTTCAACTTCGACCCGAGCTTCTGGCCCCTTCTTCCTTGTGTTGTTAAGGACGTTTTGGCTCTGTATTTTTGGTGTTTTATGTTTGGAAGCTTGATGGGAGAAGAAAGAATGTGTTTTTGGTGATTTCCGGATGATTTCAGTAGAGTTTCGAGGCTCGGGAGTGCAAAAACGTGGGAAGTAGGTTGACGGCCGTGATTTCTGACTTTGGGAATGTTATCCTATGCCCTAGGTCATTTTGTGAAGGTCATTTTATAGAAAGAGCATGGCCAAATTGATAGAACAAAATTTTTATCTAAAACCCTGATTTTATGCTCTAAGATAAGATGATTTTTTTAAATATTCTAAAGGTCAATAAAAATTCAGAAATTTTCACAAAATATAAAAGACAATTTTTAGGAATTTTGAGAGTTGTAATCACGTTATCTCGATAAGTAACCGATTAGATAAATATCTTACAATCTGGAACCTCCCATAATTCATAACTTACGATTGGAAAGTCGAAATTACGAAATTCCAACAGTTTTAGTCTCTAAAAATCATCCTATATCTTGTGTTAAAATGTTATGACATTTGAACTTGATTTGGATATTTTTCAAATGAGAGAGAAAATTGCAAGAATGTTTGAATTTCTCTTTTGAATTTTGGGCTAAGGTTTCAAATAAAATATTTTTAGGCATATGACTGTATGTAGTCATGCTAACCATGTGAAAATTTTATTTTAATTTTTGGAAACCTTTTGTTTCTATTTTGAGGTTATTTCATGTGTTAATTATTAAAGAAAATAGCTTATAATATGAATTAAAAGCTAAATTCCCAAAATAAAAATTATCTGCAAATTATGAAATACCTTTCATGATAACTATAGTATTTTCAAGTGTTTGGAGATAGTGAACAAGTCATATGAAAATAGAAAATCCCGAGAATGTCCTTGAAAAATCCCGCATTGGTGCATTTTGATCATTTTGCCCTTTGTAACACGTATGCCTTAGAGACTACTCCGAGGGGTTGAAATTTTGGGTATAACACTAGGTCGCCATCTAATGCATTGTTTAAATTAATAAAAACAAGAGGCGGGCCAACCATGGCTGCTAAACACTTAACTTTGGTTACAAACTGCAAGAGAGTGAAGTACTCTCATAAATGGGATTACTCCTATTTAAAATCAAAGTAAAGTCTTTAGAAGCACTTGAAGTTATTCTAGTTTAGGAGATAAGTTTACACAAAATTCCTTAAAACACAAGTAGCTCAAACCTCCCCATAAGCCCACGCTCTCATAGCGTCTAGAACCTGCTGCAAGGTCAAACACATACAAACACCACACAATGATAAACCGTTAGTATAAAAATGAGTCGACATTGAGCTACCTTAAAGACAGTTTAATACTCTTTTAACAATTGATTATTGGTGAGTTGTATCTTTCATTTAATCCTTGTAACTTGTTTCTACTTGAAGGCCCTTCAAAGTTCATTTTCTTCACTGTACACCTTGCTGCCAAAAGTCATCACATACACAAGATATTCACATAAGCCCCAAGCCAAGTAATATAAAGCACATAACATCAAAATTATGGAGATCCTCCAAGAAGATCACAAGCTCACATATTCAATTTATTTCCAACAGCCCATTGTAGTTCATTTTCATATATCAAGATTCATGTTCAATTCTTTCACGCATTTCTGGATCAAGTGGCAGACAGATAGAATCTATCGGGTCCACCCCATCAATACAATCTCAAGGTCAATGGCACACAGCCTTGGTGTTATCGGGTCGACCTCATCAACTCAATCTCAACATGCATGGGACACAGCTCGGATTTATCAAATCTGACCCTATCAACACAATCTCAAAAGTCAATGGCATACAACTCGGATTTATCGGAGCTGACCCCATCAACTGAATATTAAAGGTCAATGGCACATAACCTAGATTTATTGGGTCTGACCCCATTAAATCCATCTCAAATGTCAATGGCACATAACCGGATTGATCGGGTCTGGCCCCATCAACTCGATCTCAAAGGTCAATGGCACATAGCCTGGATTTTTTGCACTTGTCCACCAGGAATGTATTTGTACATTTATATGTCTCTGTGTGGGTGTATAGCACTGAACGTTGTATATATTTTGGAGTGTTTCCTTGAATGGTCTAGACTGTTGCATAGTCTGCCTTCAATTTTAGTTCCTTATCATCGAAATCTATCCGAGTTTCACTCATCTGTTTTCTGTCAACATATTTGTTTTTTATGGCTGCTTATGATGGTCGCTTTTGTGCACACCATATCCTAGTCGATTTGACGGTTACTTGTCATCGGACGTTTGCTTCCTAGCATAAGGCATCCGCTAGTATACTAGCTCTGCCTTCCTTTTCTTGCATACTGGTGTGTTTATTTTTATCCCTTTTTGGGTGAAAATGTACCAATGCCCTCATGGTTTGAGCATATGGGGATTGTTACACCATACAGTATTGCGTTATGTTTCTAGCACGGAGAATAGTTCTCTTTATGCCCCTTTCTCGGGTAGCATATTAATAACATTCAGTAGGTTCCTTCTGGATGGCAAGAATTATGCTACTGTAAGCAAATTCTTGATCCTTATAAAGGTTTCACATAGTTACTCGCTCATTCGATAGGGTTTCATTGCCTTTGTCACTCAGTTGACCGTCGGCTTTCTCGTCTTCGGGAAGTTTCCCTTAATACTATTGTTTACCAATCATTCCTCTACAGAGTTATGACTTTAATCGTTTTATATTCAAGGTTCTTGGTTTCTCTAGCCTCGTTGGTTTAACTGAGATCCTTCTCGTCAATTATTCGAGGTGCACAGTTGCACTGGTCTGGATTTGCATCACTGACCTTGGCATGGAGTTGACTACTTCTCGTGTTCCTTACACTACTCGTCTACATATATGGTGTACCTTACTGATACATTACCACTTACCTGACTAACTTATAAATAAGTTTGTCAGGCCCACAAGCTTCTTTGGAGTGCAGTCGTCCCATATCTCGTTTTTGTATATTGGTAGTGTCCGTCACACGCTTAGTTATGGGTAACCTTTGTAAAGTATTCTGTTGTCAATCTCCTTTTTAAATAGTATTTCCTGAGTCCCTTGCCCAATGGGCATGCATACGTACATTCCTTTCGGTAGGATTTTGCGACATTGCGCCCTAATGGTGAGGTTTACATTGTATAATGGTATGAGGGTGGTTTTCTCCTCTGCCATTGGTGTCATTATTGACATATGTTCACTAATGTTTTAAAAGAATTTACGACCACTTGTATTCACAAGTCATTGTTGGTATATGGCTTACTAAGCTCTTCCTTGTGCATTGGCTCCACATGGTCATTTACAATACGTATTTATAGGTCTTCAAGTTTGCCCAATCTATTGGGTTACACCCTTCGGTGTAGTTCCGGACTCCATGGCGAAGGTTCATATTCTCCTTTGTTATGGAAGTCTTTGTTGTAGTCTGATGTTGATCAGTTCTTGTTATTTGTCATATCGTTCAAGGAGTTGTTGCCCTAGTGGCATATTTTGGAAAGGTGGTCCGAGGCGATACGTTTGCTCTCCTGGACTCGTGTCCTTCAAGTGGTACATTGGATACCTTCTCCTGGGCTTATGCCTCCCGGTATTTAGTCTTGGTGTATATCATTTTAATACGTACTTCCATTGCAACATCTTGTTCATTCTTGTTGGCTATGGTACTCCTTTCTAAGGGTTTTACCTTGGTGTTAATGGGTTAGGCAATCAACGCCGGTTTGCGCTTACGGCTGCGGTTGGTTTAAGTAGTAGTCATATTGTGGCATACCATCTTCAATCTTTCCTTTATCGTGGTCAACATGTTTCCCGATATCCTGGTAGGTTATTGTTCGGCTCCTTGCGTTTTCTCTCCTTTCTGGAGTTTAGTGACACTGGTGGTATTCTACCTCGATCTTATTGAGGGCTAACATGTTCTTGCTTTTTCCAAGTATTTATTGTATATTGGTGTGTGCTGTTATGGGCATAGCATCGGCCCTGATCGTTACGTGACCATATCTCATCTACATTTTCCTATATAGTTTGGGAATAAGTTGTTACTTTAAGTACTCATGTTAGCCCTCATCCGTTAAATTGGATGTATTCTAGCTTGCGTAACAGCTTGAGCAGCTTGGCTCTCTACTCCCTAACCATCGTTAATGACGGTGGTGCATCTACGAAGGGTTATGAAATTTCACATAAGGTCTTATGTGTCCTAAGGACTAAACATTTATCACTAGTAGTGATTGACATTCAATGCCGGTACATGTTTATGGTACTTGGTTCATAAGCCGTAGTTGCAGACTCACTAACATTTTAAACTGGTCTAGTTGTGATGGGCTGGTGTATTCCCTTTGGTTTACAATGGTCAGACTCGTCGATCTTTCCGAGGTTCGTAGGCCTCCCGTCTCAAGGGTTTTGTGACCCTATTCTATGACACGTTATAGTTCTTACCTCTTCATGTTACGGGTTTGCACATAAATTTGGCATTCATTGGCAGCCATGGTATTGTACCTCTGGTCTACATGGTCTTTTAGGATTGGTTGTAGTTGCAGCATTTGTTGTAGCAAGTGCGCAAGGTAGGCAGATTTGTTAGTATATTGATTGTCATAGTGCTTGTTGTATCAAGTGCGCCATGCAGGTTAAGTTATAAGTATTGCCATTTCTAGTCTCATTGACTCTATGGTCGTTTGAGTATGGCTTAGGTTCTCTAAGTTAGGCCCTTTTCTAAGTTCTATTTCACACATTCATCATGGTAGAAGAAAGCTTTTAACGCATATATTCATATAGTCAATCAATCATGTTAAAGTTTTATGGTTACCTGGATCGCGCTGAGTACTAGTACCAGTGCCCGAGGCTCCCACAGAGTTCAGGATGCTCCAGCCCTGTTGACTCCCTTCCCCTTCTGGTTGCTCGAACCAGCTGAGGTTTGTCCCGCCTGGCCACCTCGTGGTGCTCCCGATTCACTCACTGGGGCGCTCTGGGTGCCTCTGGATGGACGGTAAGACTTGCTCTCAGTGTTAGCGTTGCACTCGTATGCTCGGTGACCCTCCTTGCTGCAGTAGCGGCAGGTCATGGTCCGGCCACCACAATCTAGGTCTGGATGGTCCTTGCCGCAACACTGGCACAAGAAATGGCGTTTGGGCTTTCTCGTGCCTATTTGTGATACACACTTAGGTTAGTAAATGGAAAGGTATAAGGTTTAGGTTACGATTAAAGTCAAGAGGAGGGTATTCTTACCCTTGGAAGGCATGGATCTCAAAGGCTGGACATCGGTCGGTGGGCCGGCCAACCAAGGGACGGGCTCTTTCCCCTTCGAACCCTGGTGGCTGTGCTGCCCCTTCTTCTTGAAGAAATTCCCGTTAAAGGTTTTGGGGTCAGCAATCCCAAGACTAATCAATAAGGTAAACATGGTTAGAGTGGGATAAGTTCTTACTTTCCCTTCTTAGGGCCCTCGCCTCGAGGCGTTCCTCCCTTCTCAGACTCCCTCTTGGGGTTCTTCCTCTTCTTTTGCCCGAGGACCTCATCCCGAGTCTGGAGCATCAGCTCCGTCCTCGAGGCAGCATCACAACACTCCTGTAATCTCACTGGTAAGTCTTCATGCAGTCGATGATAAATTAAGTAAATAGGGTATTAAAGATATTCATTCGTATACCTGCACCGTGGTGTAGAGGGTAGCACCCATAGCGGTCTGGATGCGGAAAAGTAGTCCTCCATGGAACTTGTCGACCTTGATTGTCTCTGAGTAATCTACTCCAGGGATAAAGTCCTGGAGACCGATGAATCTAGCGTAATACTCATCAACGGTCAGACTCCCCTGTGACAAGGTCTCGAACTCTTGGCGTTTCTTCTGCTTCAAGTGTGTCGGGTAGTACTTCCCCCTCAACAACTCCACAAACGCTGCCCACGTAAAGTCGGGCGTGGCTAGGTGGTGGTCCTTGACCAATCGCTACCATGTACTAGCTGCGTCCTTCAGGTGAAAAGCAGCAATGACGACCCTCTGGTCGGCTGGCACTCACAAAGCCTTGTAGGCCTTTTCGTGCTCAACAATGAAATGCTCTGGGGCTACGGGATCCGGCTCCCCAGAATATGTAGGTGGTCTAGTCTTGAAGACGGAATTTAGCCAGTTCGTCTCCCTGGGCTGTGGCGGGAGAGCCACTGCAGGCTGTACTTCTATCTGTGCCCCTAGCTCGGCAAGGAAAGCTGTAACAGTCTCAGCCATGCCCGGAATTTCGAGGCCACCACCCCCCTCGACCAGCTCCATGGCCTCTACCTTTAGTAGTCATCTGTAATACAGTATGTCGTATCATTACTCGGCAAATTTACCGTGTAGTAATCAGTGGATATTAAAATGCCATTAAGGCTAGTATTTTCATGCATTTAGCGTTACTAAAACATAGATTCATTAAGACAAGATGTCTCGTACCTCACCAATGTTTCCCGTGTTCCCCAAGTCCTAAGCTCACTGTCTTAACCCTATTATCTGGTCATCAGAGTGGTACTCCGCTCTGATACCACTTTTTGTAACACTCGTCTCGTTAAACTAATATTAATAACGTTCGTAGCATAATTGAAAACGTGTCACAGTGGAAATTAAAGTACAATCGCCCTTACTCGGGTGTCTCATGCCATTACTCACCCATGTGAGTAAATATGAAAACACTTAACACAATAACAAAATTGATAACTGATGTGATGATTCGAGATATTACACTGTTAACACAAACATACTAAATCTTTAAGTTGAATATAGAGACCAGTGAGCATCTAGACAATCCCAAATATTACAACCTCGTATCGTAATACAAACCGAGTCTAAAGTGCGGTATCAAAATACAAGTCCTTTACCCGAGATCCTGCACTCTAGCTTCATAGCTCGACCATGTTCCTGTAATATGTGGCCGTATAGGCTCAGCAACAACTGAGTATGTTAAAGCATGATCCTAGACCCTTTAGGTCACTTAAGTTAGTTGGCCATCTTGACATGAGATTAATTTCATGGTATTCCAGTTTACAGTTTATAACGAAAGCTGTAAATAACATGAGTAAACACCAAGCAATTCATCCATTGCATTCACTACATTCCACAAGTAATCATTTACATAAAAAAAATATGATAAACGAGTAAACGCGTTAGAACACGAAGGTCACTTTTAGCGAACGGTACTTGTTACATGGCCTTCAAGGCCCACTATACGTCATTCATACTTACGAGAATAATTCAGGTCTCGTATTGCCAATTAGGTTGCGTCAGTTGTTTAACCCACTTAATTATTATCCACTGACAGTTGCCATGTTAGTAGACAACATGTCCTCAACACTTACTCCTTTTGTCACCTATTATATGGCGGGACACCAACGGTAGTAGCCATCCCCTTAACGTGGGAACTCCGATTCCTCCTTATGTCACCTACTGTATGGCGGGACACCAACGGCTGAAGCCATTCCCTCTATGTGGGAACTCCGTCCAAAGATCATTCTGATCAAATGGAATAACGTACGAGTGGACCTGAAACAGTCATCCAACTCTATTGTGATCACTATGTGCAACCAGTTAGTCCGAGACTACCCTGGGTTTTCATCTCATACACAAATTCTCTGTCATGTAATTGAGTAGCTTAATCAATTACCTAAGATCTGTTCTTAGGTTATGGAGAATACATATTTAATACAGCTGCCTTCGAGGTCTTACGCAATTCCCTAGAAGTCGTCCAGGTCATATTCATGTTCGAGAACAATGCTCTAGAGATCGGTATTACCGAGTCTTGTTCCTAAGTATTTTACTTAGGTTAGTTAAGATTGTAATGTTCGTCATACTTTAATGAGTAACGAATTCTCCTAATTTTCTCGTATACAGGTTGAGTGATAGTCGGTATCACTTAAGTCCGAAGGACGTCGCGCATAATTAAATACCGCGAGAAAAAACGTGCAAGTAAATTACATTATATCATGCATACACATAAACACACATATCACTCTTAGGCAATTAAAATACATAATGTCTGACCCAAGGAAGCCCTCATGATGTTCAGGCCACACCATTCACATACCGTACACCGTAATAATCGCTAACGTGAAGATTCACGCTCGCGCGATACTCCTCGTAGTCCTACGATCTGGAATATACGTAACACTATGTGTTAATCCCTAGGATTAACTCAATTCGGTATTTTCGAATAAACGGCATATCCCGACAGTTAACCCCCCGTAACTCGTTAGTGAACACTTTCATAAAAATGTGTCTTAAGGAGTTTTAGAGCTCTTTTGTGTTTTAACTCTTTCTAGAGTTTTGTTTGCTTTGGTAATGGTTTCATTATGTTCATACCTTAGTTATAAGGCTTAGGAATCCACTTTGGATCCTAATTGAGGTTACTCAACCTTTTAAGTTCATTAGGGCACATGTTTGCCTTAAATGGTCAGAAGGCACAATTTTGCTTGTTTATGACCTTTGATTGTTTTCAAATCATTATTGAGGCATGTTTGAGCCTTAACATATATAATTATATGTTTAAATTATGTTTTATTAGTTAGGGGTATTTCAGAAAGTCTCCTTCACAAAGGCCTCTAAACCCAGAGTATCCCCACGAACTTTGGCAAAACAAACGCCTCCAAAAACAATAACTAGCCAAACAGAGAGCAGTGATGACTCGTTGCCAACATCTTAAGAACTACTGGCCAACTCTTCTGAGGGTAGTCCGATAGTTGGTACACTCAACAAACCAACAAAGAAAAGGGGGCCACCAAAGCAAGTCTTCGCCTTTAGCGACGAAGAAGAGCAAAGTGAGGGAGCATGAGACGACACGACACAACAGGTGCTTCAAATAGCACTTGAAGCAGAGCAGGAAGTAGAATAAGAGACAGTGGTAGCCGACTTTGACAACCGCTCCACGACTAGTACTTCACCAATCGGGTCCAATCACTAGAGCGTGAGGCCAGTCCTAAGGACACCTCTCCACTCGTGATTCTGAAGCATGAGAGGGCCAGACAGAAAAAGGCTAAGGGAAAAATAAAAAGTTATCGAAGAAAATGAGACATTGGCCAAGCTTAGAGAATGGGAACTATCATAGATCAAGGCGGCCAACATAGAAGAGCAACTATCTCGCTGATCATTCCGTCATTTTCATATCGGCATAGTCTCAATGGACTTTCACAATTCATCAATCACGTGTGTCATTCGATGCACACCATCAGATGCCTCTATGGCTACATGCAAAGCCTCATAAAAAGGCTCATCATTAATCATTCTTCACCACACAATGATAGGGACTTCATCCCCAAACCAGCCCACAAATGCAACTTTTACAACAAAGGCATAAATAGGTCATTCAAACATCCACAAACATATATCAACATAACTTCCCTCTTACTTTGCTTCCACTTGTCCAGCACAATCACACATTACCAGGTTTTTCATATACGGGTAAAATCTTGTTTAACTCATGGACTTCAAGATAATGTGGTTGATCAAGTCTCGTTACCAATGATCAAAAAGTAAACCCTATTCCCCCTTGCTCTTTATAGCTGATACCATCACTTCACAAGATAAATTCATTCATATTATTCTGAGAGTAAATTCGTCCTTCAACCAAATCCTTCAAAAGGGATATTTCAATGGCCTAGACAAGTCATAACTTTTCAGCAGTTTATAGTGATATCAATCATAGCACCAAATACACAATCCAACACTTATTTAGGGGCACCAAGGAAGCATAAGTCATTCACGTGACCTTTCATCATCAAAATAGAACAATAACACCCTTAGGTGTGCAGCGAGAGATATAAGTGATAAGTGCAAAACATATAGACTTATTAAGGTTTAATCACCTTATAATTTGCAGCATTTTAAGTAATATTTCTCACTTATCATGGGTTTTCCTATAATTATGTTGTGATATTAACTGATGTATTATATGTGTTAAAATGTAGGAAAAATGCCAAATAAACACACATATCAAAAGGGATTAAAATAAGTCACGAGAAATGCACGCCTAGCCTTATTTCTGTGGTGTATCCGCCCCGTGTCCGCATAACTAAAGGCGGACAAGAGATAGAGAAGGTCCGCGTGTCACGTCAGCCCCGTGTCCGCGTAAACAAAGGCGGACAAGAGTGTGACATCCGCGTAATTATAGGCGGACAAGACACGGACAGGAAGGGAGTAGAGGCATGTCCACCCCACGTCCGTGGAATTATAGGCGGACAGGAGAAGAGAGGGAACCGTGAGACAACCGGGGAAATAAACCCGGACAGAAGGCCGGACAACAAATAGAGGTCCGCGGAAATAAACCCGGACATAAACACAGACGCGTGTAAATGTCCAGATCCAGATCCAGAAATTAACGCAACTGGTTTTCTTCTTCGTCGAATGTCTTCACCAAGTTGCTTCTTCCTTTCGGCGCCTACAAAACATATCCATCTACTTCGTTAACCATATCAGGCGCCGCAGCACACCTTAAATTCCTCACGCAGTGTTCCCTCTGTCTTCTTCCTCCTTCACTCTTCTATAAAACCCACGCTCCACTTATCTTCTCCAGTGTTCCTTCCGAGGTTCCAATCCATCCAATCGATCCATCATCGATCCACTACACCACAATTCACTCGTTCATTCCATTTCTCTTCTCCCGTCTTCTCCATTTTATTTTCTTTCCATTCCACCATTTCCACCTCTAGTCTGACGTATACAAAATAGCAGAACGAATGCAAGTGTGACTATGGATGATTTCTACTACTCTTGTTTCTATTTATCTATTTAATACGTTAGGCTAGAATACGTACTCTGGGAATGATTATTATGTATTTGTATTAATTATGCAATATTTTTTACTGGTTTTATTTAAATACAGTTTGTTACGATTAAGGTCATCTCGCCTTTTTAATAAACCTCATGAATTTATTAAAATGCTTCACAAATCTATTTCTAATCTGATCGGTGAAAAAATAGATAGGTTAATTAAACCGTAAAACTGTAGGAAACTTGTTTTCATCGGATAAGTTAGTACTCAGTTGCAAGAATATTATTCCTTTTACAAAGCCGTTTACTAGTACCTGTTTGAGTTTTCATCGGACCTTGCATTTTCTGGTAAACGAGTTCTTATGAGTTTTCATCGGACCTTAAGATAATTAGAGGAATTTTGCCAAACAATTATAATTAAACCAGTGGACATAGCATGAAAGAGCGGATACTATTAACCTGAACCAGAGTCCCAACTTATTTTATTTTATCTTTCCTTTTTATTTGTAAAAACAAGTCAATTAATCCCCCCTTTTTTGTGACAAGCTTAGGTACTTAATAATTCCTCTTAGTCCCACGGTTCGATATCCGGTCGCTTACACTTTACTATACTATACGACCGGGATTTGTTTGCAGTCCGACGGTTATTTTGAGTTTTAATTTCTTTTCTTTTATTTTAATTACACCAGTTCCAAACTCACGATATACAGTCTGCAAAATGGCGTCGTTGCCGGGGACTAGATTTATTCTAGTCCCTAAGCCCCAGATTATTCACCTGTTATATTATAATATTCTGTTTTCTTTATTCAATTAATATTATGTCTATATTATTTTGTCTGTGTTAATATTAATTATCTACTATATTTTGTTTATATTATTATGTTGTTGTTTAATCTAACTTCTAACATTTAAATTTTATGTACACTAACTCCTAACATTTAATATTCTGTCAACTAATTACTAACATTTTAATTTTCTGTAAATTAACTTCTAACATTTAATTTTCAGCAATCTAACTACTAACTTATAATTTCTGTAGTCTAACTACTAACTTATAATTTCTGTCATTTAACTACTAACTTATAATTTCTGTCTATTTTTATTTAATTATTTACTGCACTAATTTTGTTTTATTTTATTTGTTTTTGTTACTTTGTTATCAGTTAAATCAAAAAATGAAGTTTGTTTGTGGCTCGCCCCTAAAAGGTCGGACACAAACACGGACGT
>JAIOTZ010002352.1:0-19234 GCA_023374045.1 Limonium bicolor
TAGGTAATTTTGGGTTCAATCAAAATAGACCACCTTACTTTAGACAGCAGGAGCAATCCCAAAATTCTCAAGGAGGCAGTGGTAAAATTGAGAATATGCTGGCAGAAATCCTTAAACAAGGCCAAACTACAAACTCCAGGATTGCCGAAATAGAAGCTAAACTTTCTGAACAAGCCGCTAAAAACGCTGATCAAGCTTCTATCAACCTGAGCCTAGAGAGGCAAATGAGTCAAATTTCACAACAGCTGGCACAGCGACCGACGGGGTCACTTCCCAGTCAGCCTGACCCTAACCCAAGGGAGCATGCAAAAGCAGTAACTCTGAGAAGCGGCAAGGAACTAGTTTCTGATGTTCCAGAAGTTGAAGAAGATTTTAATAAGCCAGCTGAATCTCAACCTGAAGTGGAGGAAACAACAAATCCCAAGGAGAAGGAGTCTCCTGAATCTCTCACTATTAAACCTTCTCAACTCTCTTATAATCCTCCTATTCCATTCCCTAACAGACTAAAGAAAAAGAACATGGACGAGCAATATGGGAAATTTCTTAATATCTTTAAGAAATTAACTATTAATATCCCTTTTTCTGATGCTTTGTCTCAAATGCCTATGTATGCTAAATTTATGAAGGATATTTTGTCTAACAGGCGTTCTTTGCTAGAGTCTGACACAGTCAAGTTGACAGAAAGAGTATCTGCAGTTCTCCTGAAGAAACTGCCACCCAAGTTAGGAGATCCGGGTCTTCCCATCATTCCATGCGCTATCGAGAAGGTTGATTGCGGTAACGGTTTATGTGATTTAGGAGCAAGTATTAATTTGATGCCTTTATCTATTTTCAAGAAATTAGGTGTAGGTCAATGTGCTCCCACATCTGTTCAGTTACAACTAGCAGACCGTTCCATAATTTATCCTAAAGGAAAAGTTGAGGACCTGGTAGTTTCTATTGATAAATTTATCTTCCCTGCTGATTTTATCATCATTGATATGGAGGAAGATACAGATGTACCACTAATTTTGGGCAGACCGTTTATGAGAACTGCCCGCACTCTCATTGATGTGGAAGGAGGGAAGATTATTCTAAGATTTCATGATGAGCAGGTTGTTTTCGACATGACACGCAACATGAAGCGTCCTGCCACTGTTCAATCCTGCTTTGCTATAGATATTATTGACTCTTTAGTGCAGGAAACTATTTTAAGCAGAGAAGAAGAGGAAATCCTGGAAAGATGTCTTATGGCATCTTGTGAAGCTGATGATGAGGATCCAGATATGGCCCTCATGGCTGAGGAGTTAAACAAAAGGCGGCCACACTTCCACAAGTACCAGCAGCAATTTGAGAAAGTTGAGCGAAGTGCTGACCGGCCAAGACCATCTATTGAAAAACCTCCTACAGTGGAGATGAAACCTCTTCCCTCTCATTTGAAATATTCTTTTCTTAATGAACCATCGGAATTACCTGTTATAATCTCTTCTGACTTGACAGGAACTCAAGAGAAGCAACTACTGGAGGTATTGCGCAATCATACATCAGCTATTGGTTGGTCGATAGCAGATATTAAGGAATCAGCCCTCAGTTGTGTTCTCACCGAATCTATATGGAAGATAACTACCGACCATTGGCTCAGCCTCAGCGACGTCTTAACCCAGTCCTAAAAGAGGTAGTTAAGAAAGAGGTAATCAAACTACTCGATGCAGGCATTATTTACCCTATTTCAGACAGTAAATGGGTAGTCCAGTTCAGGTAGTACCAAAGAAAGGAGGAATCACTGTGGTTCCTAATGAAAAGGGTGAGCTGATTACCCAGCGTCCCACTACAGGTGGCGGGTTTGTATTGATTATAGAAAGTTAAATGATGCCACTCGTAAGGACCATTTTCCATTACCTTTCATTGATCAAATGTTGGAAAGACTAGCTGGACATGACTACTACTGCTTTCTGGATGGCTTTTCAGGTTATTTTCAATCCCTATAGCTCCTGAGGATCAGGATAAGACAACTTTTACCTGTCCGTATGGAACCTATAGTTATAAAAGAATGCCATTTGGATTATGTAATGCTCCTGCTACGTTTCAACGTTGTATGATGGCCATCTTTGCTGAATATATTGAGAAATGCATTGAGGTTTTTATGGACGATTTTTCTGTTTATGGTCTAACATTTGAATCCTGTCTAGAAAACCTTGATCTTGTGTTGTCCAGGTGTGAAGAAACCAATCTGGTGTTAAATTGGGAAAAATGCCACTTCATGGTTCGAGAAGGAATCGTCCTGGGCCACAAAATTTCTTCAAAAGGTATTGAGGTAGATCGGGCTAAAGTCGAGGTAATTGAAAAGCTCCCACCACCATCTTCTGTTAGAGATATTCGTAGTTTTCTTGGACACGCAGGTTTTTATAGAAGATTCATCAAAGATTTTTCCAAAATCTCTAAACCTCTGTGTGATCTATTGGCGAAGGATGTTAAGTTCCATTTTTCTGAAGAATGTCTGACAGCTTTTAATTCATTAAAAGAAAAGCTAATTTCTGCACCTGTCGTTGTGTCTCCTGATTGGTCACTCCCTTTTGAGATAATGTGTGACGCTAGTGATTACGCTGTGGGAGCCGTGTTATGTCAGAAGGTTGATAAAATTCTTCGGGTAGTATATTATGCAAGTCGAACTTTAAATGATGCCCAGAAAAATTATGCGACCACAGAAAAAGAATTACTAGCTGTAGTTTTTGCTCTAGATAAGTTTCGATCTTATTTACTGGGTGGCAAAATTATTGTGCATACTGACCACTCTGCTCTTAAGTATTTGTTTGCTAAGGCAGAGTCTAAACCCAGGTTGATTAGGTGGATTCTCCTATTGCAAGAATTTGATATTGAGATCAGGGACAAAAAGGGAACACAAAATGTGGTAGCTGATCATCTGTCCAGAATGGAAGCATCTGATGACGGGACTCCCATCAACGAGTCATTCCCCGATGAGTCAGCATTTGCAGCTGAAGATGTTGAGGATCCATGGTTTGCTGATATCGCTAACTACCTTGTTAGGAAGATTGTTCCGCTGATATGACTTATCAGCAGAGAAAGAGGTTCTTTTCCATTGTCAAACATTATTTTTGGGATGACCCTTATCTGTTTAAAGTCTGTGCAGATGGTATCATTAGGAGATGTGTCCAGAAGTCAGAAGTCAGAATATTCTCCTCCATTGTCATTCCAGAGAAGCCGGTGGACATCATGGCGCCACTCGAACCGCTGCAAAAATACTAGAATCAGGTTTTTTCTGGAACACCCTTCACAAGGATTGTCATGTTTGTTTCGACATGTGATCGGTGTCAAAGGCAAGGTAATCTATCTCGTCGAATGAGCTACCACTGAATAACATGTTAGAAGTTGAGCTATTTGACGTCTGGGGTATTGATTTTATGGGTCCCTTCCCAAACTCTTTCGGTAATCTTTACATCTTAGTAGCTGTTGATTATGTTTCAAAATGGGCGGAAGCCCTTGCCTGTTCTACTAATGATGCTAAAATTGTTGTGAAGTTCCTGAAGAAAAATATTTTCACTCGATTCGGCGTTCCTCGAGCCATAATCAGTGACGGTGGCTCCCATTTCTGTAACCGCCAGTTTGAAGCACTATTAAAGAAATATGGGGTTCGACATAAGGTTTCCTTACCCTACCATCCTCAAACAAATGGGCAGGCCGAAGTGACGAACCGAGAGCTCAAGTGGATCTTGCAAAAGACGGTGAACTCTTCTCGAAAGGATTGGTCACTTCGATTAGATGAAGCACTCTGGGCCTACCGCACTGCTTTCAAGACACCAATTGGCATGTCTCCCTACAAGTTGGTTTTTGGGAAGGCATGCCACTTGCCTGTGGAATTAGAATACAAGTCATATTGGGCCTTGAAAGCTCTTAATTTTGACCTACAGCAAGCCGGTGATAAACGCAAGTTCCAGTTGACAGAGTTGGAGGAACTCAGGAACGAATCTTATGAGAATGCTGTAATATATAAGGAACGTACCAAGCGCTGGCATGACAAGATGATTGCCAATCGGGAACTCAAGGGGGGGACCAAGTTACTTTTCAACTCCAGGCTCAGATTCTTCCCAGGTAAGCTGAAATCATACTGGTCAGGACCTTACCCTATTATTAGCATTTCCCCATTCGGTGCGATTGAACTCGCCAATGCAAAGGGGGAAACATTTAAAGTCAATGGGTCAAGAGTCAAGAAATTTCTGGGTACTACACTGGATCAAGCTGCTACATATGAAATATCTCTTAAAGATCCAACTGCAGGTTAGCTACTTCACAAAGTCCAGCCAATGACTATAAAGAGGGCAGCTGACTGGGAGGCAACCCAGGGGTAATTTTCAAATTCATGTTTTATAAGCTACGCATCTATTTCTCTCTAATATATTTTGTATATATAATATATAAAAAAAAAAAGGGCGAGGAAGAAGAGAGAGGAAGGAGAATTGTACCTGTGCTATTAACGCAACGCTTCCTAGCGTTATTTTGGTATTTGACAGTGTGTGTAGGTAAACCGTTTGTTGCAATCACTCCAAGCTGAACCCTTGCTTAGACTCAAGTGTGAGGAACATCGACCCCACCGCCAATGCTTTAAGTGTGAGGAAGGGCACCTTCCTCAATCTCACGATATCAGGGGAGTCTCAGTTCCTTTTTTTTAATATTTATGTTCAGCCACTCGAGCTTTAACTGTTGATTCATGAGTCTGGCATATTTTGAAAGGTCTTTTCTTGATTATTTTATGAACAATGAGGACATTGCTCCTCTTAAGTGTGAGGAAGTTTAGACCTTTCCCTGAAAATATGCCAGTAGTACCTAATGCCACACTTGATTTTTATTGTTCTCTAATTATGATAGTAAGCTTCTCTAAAGGCCAATACATGTTGAATTTTCGGGCTAAAATTTTTGTGGAAGTTTTTGAAATCGAGCCTGATGACAACCTCAAGAATCGTTCTGCTTGACGTTGTTTGTATGTATCAATTTCTTTCTTCAAAATTAAATCTATTTTCACTGAAATCTGGTGGATAAGCTGATTGTGGAAATTGAGTTACCTTAGCTTGGCAATCATGGGACTAAGTGAAAGTTTGGTATGGAAAGGATAAGGCAAGGTACTCCTCTGATCATATAATGAAGTTTTCTGAACCAAAACAGGCCTCGTTCATTCGGTTATTAAGTCCTTGGGGTGCCTTATCACCCATCTACCTAAGGTCTTGTGATCTGGGATAGAAGGCCCAAAACCGCTACATGGGTGAAGAGAAAAGTCTGGGGGATGAAAACAATTGTGCAAACAATGAAAAAAAAAAAGAGAAGAGAAAAAGAAAAATGAACATGCAAAACTCTTAATGCTGAATAATTGTCACAATTTTTCATATTTGATCATGAGTATGTGGTGTTGAAAGGTATCACGGAATAAGGTGTTACTTCACACCCCTTGTCATCCAAAGGTTAGAGAAAAGAAATTGGTGGAAGGTTCCAAGCTAATCTATGTTCAATTTTTACAATCTGACTTATCCATGCTCTTATTAAAAATTTTCTGTTTCACTGTTTACAAAAACCTACATCTAAGAGCAGGATTATTCTTTTGATTGCCATTTAGCTTGATTTCCTTCCACGATTGTTGAATCCCGGAGTTTGATACTGTAACCTTAGAGAAAGTTTGTTCTTTATTTGCTTGAGGACAAGCAAAAGATAAGTGTGAGGAAGTTTGATAAGTGCGAAATATATAGACTTTTAAGGGTTTAATTACCTTATAATTTGCAGTATTTTAAGTAATATTTCTCACTTATCTGACGATTTTCCTAGTTTATGTTTTGATATGAATTGATATATTTTATGTGTTAAATGTAGGAAAAGTGTATTGGATAGTATCTCACAAGCTTTCCAACGCAACAAACGGCGATTAAAACGGACTTATAACGAAGGATCGGGAGCCGGTTGAAAATTATAATACACCGGTATATATATATATATTATATATATAATATATATATATATTATATGTATAATATATATATATAATATCGCATACAATATTGAATCAGCTAAGTGAATATGTATTCACGTGATATCAACATCCAAACATATATGCTGCTTACGAGTGTGAATGAAACTCACGACAAAAACAAAACATTGCAACCGCTTGATTATACGAGGACAAGATGTGAGTGTACCGCTCACAAACAAGCGGACAATATTATACGAGCACAAGCGTGAGTGAGGTGTCCGCCTGTTAACTCGCGGACTTGACACAGGCGTCCGCCTGTTATGTAGCGGACAAGACTCAGGCGACCGCCTGGCGGACAGGACAGAGGCGTCCGCCTCTTATCGGGCGGACAGCACACAGATGACGCGAGGCGGACGGGACCAACACGCGCGGACAAGGTAGAGACGACCGCGAGGCGGACAAGAGCATTTCAGCGCACGGAACAGAATTCCGAACAGAGTTTTCTTCTTCCTTGTTCAGGCGCCGCAGTCGAACTACCTCATTAATTGCGATCGCCCACCTTAATTTGCGCGAGCGTGACGCCGGCTCTTCAATCAAAGGCTGCTGCAGATCATCAATTAAATCTGTCTGAAATCAATTGCACTGCCCGATGAAATCTCAATCTGCACCAACTCCTCCGACTATCTTGATTCACCCTGTCACTTCTCCTTTGTCTGTTTCCCATGTCCTCCGCCTATAAAAACCCACACTACTGGAAGCTAAAATACACACGATCCATCCACAATCCATCCATTATCAGTCCACGAATTAATCCGTTCACCCACGCAGTCTCCCACAATCGCACTCCATTCACTTCATCAAAAATAACCACCCATCCACTCCATTAAATTCCCACGTAATACATACACCCCACTTTCCATTTTATTTCCACTATTACGCACCAGCTCTACAGAAAATTAGCAGAGGGGCAACGCAAGACGAAGTTGAAGCGAGGAACCGGAGTGAACTTCTAAACTGGAGTTATCTCTTACCCTTACTTTAATTTATTTAATGCATTCCTTTTCTGTTATGTTTCTTAACGATGAGTGAGGTAGTAGTATTTTAGCTTCCCGGGTTGGGAAGCGAACCTATTTCCTAAATTCTGTTATGTATTTCTTTAAATAAATTTGTTAACTGCAACAGTTCAATTCCTGTCCTTCAAGTGTTTAATTATTTGGCCGGTAGTTAAAACAACCCTTGTAGTTATTTTATTAAAATGCGAGAGCTGAGATAAATAACTAGACGAAGGAAGTTGAACCTAATTAACAACTAGAAGCCTGATCCGGCCTATAGGTTAATTAGACTCCAATAGAAACTGCTCTTTATGCGATTAATTGTGTCCGGTCTAGAGCATTAGCCTGCTGCTAGGTCTAACAATTGGTTAGGATTCATTATACTTAGTCGTTAATGAATTAATCAAAGTTTCTGAGTTATTGCAGTAAAATTAAAGAAAGAATTTACTAACAGATATAAAAGGAATAGGTAAGCAAACAACCCGGGGTGCGCTTTTCTATTTATCACATTTACCACTCTTTAAATCCCTCTGTGTTTATTTAAGTTGTCTTAATTGTCCTTGTAGTTTAGTTTCTTTTTAATTAATTAATCAAAACCGAAAAAGTGATATTTCCTGTTTTCTTTAGTTTAACTTAATTTCCCAGTTAATCAAATATTTGTCAATTAATTATACGAGGTCCCTGAGATCGACAACCCCATTTAATCACTATACCCGCAAACGATAGGTACACTGCCTATGTGGTAGAAGTAGTCACATTCTCCATCACATTAGTTGAGGAAGTATTGGAGGATAGAAGTTAAGGTGAAAATATGTAGCACAAGAGGGAAGAATAAAAATGTAGCATTAGTGAAATGAAAACTGGTAAGTGTTGGATTGAAATGAGGAAAAGTGTGTAGGTAGATGTAGAAATTGAGTAGTAGTAGTTGGTGGATGAACTAAGGTGATTTTGAGGGTTTAATGAGTTAATCATGTGGGAAATGTATTGGTAAAGGTTAGGGAAGCAATGGGAAAGTAAGGAACTGAAAACAGGTTTTAAAACTGAAGTACTGGGCCGAACCGACTTGGGACCGAACTTGCAAGGTCGGTCAAGCTTGAAATACAAAGACGGTGAAATATCCCAAACCTTAATTACTTTAATTAATCATGAATTAATAAAATAAAAGTAACTAATGAGAGATTAAGGAATTAAATACCCTTAAATAAGTACAAGGGAATATTATAATATTTAATTAAACCCTAAAAGTCGTTAGAAACATAAACGAACCTAAAACGACGTTAAGGAGGTTTAGGAAAAAGAAATATAAATGAAAATAAAACGAATCGTTTACCTCGAAAAACATGTCACAAATATTTTAGAAGTGAAAACGAGATCGTAGACACCTTATAATATTATTTGGGTAATTTTAGAGGTATTGGAAATGGTTAAACAGTCAGAATAAAAGACGTCGTGTTTTCGCCTAAAAATGGCGAAACGCAAACCAATTAGGAATTAAATACTAATTAATGAAATTTATAAATAACAATAATAATCATTGTTTTAAAATATAAATTTGGAATCATAAATGGTTTGTCTCATTAAACGGGACATAATGTCACAAACTGAATGAAAAACGGGTCTAAACAAGCTAAAACGACATGTTACGTAATGGCGAGAAACAAAAAAAATATATGTATATATAATATGGGCCGACCCGCCCAAAAGAGTTGGGCCGGCCCAGACCCTCTTCACTCTCGGTATTGTACCAGCCTTAACTTACAAAAAAAATAAACTAGCCATGTTATTATTTCTCACTCACGGTCTGTAACCCTAATCTGGTGAGAACAATACATGCTCGCCTCTTCTCTTTGTTCTCTCGAACAGACCCATCTTCTATCCTTCATTCACGATGGTGTAACCCTAATCGGTGAACTTACGCCTCCCTCCTCTCTATTTTCAACTCTCGAATCACAATCCTAACTCTGGCAAGAAAATACATGTTCTCTCTCTATTTCTCTTCTTCTTCGAGCTGTTTTGCCCTCTTCTTCTGGTGACTCTCGCCGGCAGACAAGGGGCTTCCAGAGTCTCCATTCTCTTCTGGTGTTGCGTCGATTTAAGAAAAGAAGGAGGAGGAGCAGATTGATCCACTGTTGGAGCCGAAAAATTAGAGCCGCTCTTCAGGATATCCAAGGTGTATATAGTCGATTCGTGTATATTTTTCTGCGTGTAGTTCGATTTTGGTGGGAATCAAACTGAAACTAGGACAGAACTATCCCATTCCCCTCTCTATTTCTCGGTGCTTTTAGAGCCCGATTTTACTTGGAAATCTTGTACACCCTGAGCAAATCTAGTGCGAATGGGATTGTTAGTAGCTTCTGTCTTTCTGTATTTTTCTGTACAAATTTGTATTTACGAACTGGATATGGAACTTAGGTTGGTAATGCATCATTTCCTTTTTTTTCTCGTGGTGTGTAAATCGAACCCTAAGCTGATTTAGGGTTCGAAAATGAAGAAGATGATTAGCGTTTAGTAATTAAGTTGGTGTAATTTGTGAAATTGAAATTTGTAGCGGTGACTAGTTGAAACTGCCAGAGAATCGATTTAGATTTTCTGAATGTTGAATCTGGTAAAGAAATCGAATTAAAAATTGAATTGGGAATCAATTTAGGGCTCTGGGAATTAGTGAGTTATTAGTGTTGTAAATTGTTCTGAAAATTGCAAGGTAATTTCAAGTATTTCTGAAACTGAAATCGAATTTTGGGTACGATATAGAGACTAGGATTTCGGTATAAAACTGAAATTTGGGCAAGACTGTAAATCTGTGCAGTTAAAGATTGAAATGGGAAATATTGGAAAGTTGTGGGTGAAAATAAAATGTGAGAAAATTAGTGTTAACTTATAAATTCTAGTAAAATGGGGGCTAAGTGTGATTTGGGAAAATGTTGGGGGGAAGAGTAAATCTGGAATTTATATGGTTAGGTCTGGATCGAATTAGGCTAGTAAGAAAATTATGTTGGTAGTTTGAACTGGTCAACTGGCATATTACGATTAGAGAATTTGGTCAAAATTGGGGTTGGTCAAGATATGTTTGGCCAACTCGAAAATTGGAGTTTGGAAATATTAGTAGTTTGTCAAGTTTGGAATTAGAAACTTTGACTAAGACAAAATTAGGTTTCAAATTAACTTGGGAATTTTGATTAGGCCAAGCGGTTGATGTAATAAATGAGTTGGCTTAGAGAATGGTTCAAAGGCCAAACCAAGTCAGATTAATTGGGTTGAGATTGTAGATTGGTCAGTGGGCTTCCAGCCAGATTCTATAATGGGTATGAAAATTATATAAGTTGTTAAAAGATTGGAATATGGACTTGGGTCAACACTAAATAGTAGGTATTAAGTTGGTGAGTTGTGGATGGATTAATGAATTACTAGTGAGGGGTCAATAGATGGATTAAACTAACTATGTAATTGTTTTATAAAATTCGTATTAATGTGTAAGAATTAAGGTTAATGTATGTGTATATGTATATGTATATTAATGGTAATATTAGAGTTATGTAGCTAGAGGTTAAAACGAAAGGAACTTAGAAATTTACGAGGGTATGAATGTGGATATTAGTGTAACATTAGAATAATGGGAAACCACTTTATATGAAATATATATATATTGTTGGGATTAAATTTATGAGCATGGATAATTATCGGAGGATGGGTATAATGTTATTAATATCAATAACAATTATAAGAAACAAGTGAGCTATGTAGACACACCAAGGTTAAGTAGATAAAGGTCACATGGCGTGACATTTAATTCGAATGAAGTATATATTATAATGTGTGGATATGAATATATAATCAAAGGATTAAGATTTTGGGTTAATGGAATTAGAGATTAGAGTTGTATGACTCATAAGGATTAATATAGGATGCCTAAATTACGAGAAATTGTGTATATAGTTGGAAGTTTAATTAAGAGTGTTGCATATGGTAACAGAATGTTTATGAGATGATTAAGTTATTAACCTACCCGACTATCACATTATAGGATCTAGATAGTTGAAGGTGTTCGGATTAGGGAGCATCGGTTTTTTGAGAGCTAGTCAATCTCCAGGTGTACGGTACAGTTCTTCTTGGACATGCTTGGAACGAGGTGTCCCTCGGCTTGTGTGCTATTTATTTAGTGTGCCGTCTAACAAGATAGAAAAGCCATGCAACCGGAATATTATGTTGTTGTATTGGTGTGATGTTTGAAAACTAACACAACTTACCGTGGGAACTTACACTAACGTTTAGTAAGGAATTGAGTGAGACTAAGGAACACCCCTAATATTAGATTGTTAATACCGAAAAAGGTGTACCAACAAACATTGCCTTGAGACTTCTACTAACTGGTACTTTGGGGGAGTGTGAGGAATCCGGGACTGACTCCGGTCATGCATGTAAGGAAAGGGGGTCGGTATCTAAAGCAGATCTGATTCCGCTTAAGGACTTGTCTTCGGACTTGTTGCCTAGGGCCGGTTGCCGGCTCAGCTACATTGGACATCCAGTCCAAGGTAGGAGGCATTAATATGGTGCGGTAGGATCACTAAATCCTAAATTATAAGAAAGTGTTTATTCAACCAATGGAGTAATAGCTCATTGCTAGGGTTGCTTTGACCCGACAAAATAAACATTGAGCTAAGATACAACCCTTTCTCTTTAAAGAATGGTTTTGTTTTTTGAGACTAAGATAAGGATTAAGATTGAGGTAAGATAAGGTTGGACTGAGATTAAGAGGACACAAACTTAAGGGGTAAATAATTGACTCACTAATTAAGGGAACGCATTTAAGACGTTCATTGTGTTTGAACTTTGATTGTTCATATTGGGCTTGTTGTTTATGCACATTTATTATGTTGTGCATCTAATCAACCTCCATGCTATCAACAATTAGTCGTCATAGCCACGTTAGCTTGGGGGCCATGAGAGGATCGTACCAGCAATTTTGCTGACCCCCTTTGGGGGTGTTGTTTTTATATGCAGGTGAATGACAGAAGGCGACAGTCCTGAGAGTAAGATGGGGTAGATGTATTACGGGTTTAAGTGCGACATACGAGTTGTGCATGTACTCTCGTATGGTAATTTGAGTTAGTAAGTTGTATAGGATGTGAGGAGATTGTAAGATTGTTATGTAATTTGGTTAAGGCTTTTAAGTACTAATGTTCGGTATATTCGGGGTCCATCAGACCGTAGCTAGATCTTGGAGTATTTAGTACGCCTAGTTAGCCACGTGGGTGACTAACGGCGGTTAACACCAACTGTTGTAAGGATTCCCTGTAATGATGAGTTAAGTAAATGGAGATTTATGAGATTACTATGTATTTATGAGTTGGGGGTGTTAAAAAAGTGGTATCAGAGCGTAGTTACGCTCTGATGATAGGAACTACCGAACTTAGGGGAATACTGAGTTGAGTTTGAGTTATGGGTTTAAGGGTTGAGAGATAGAGTGTGAGGTGCGTTAGTTAGGGCTTCCCGGTGTTACCGGATATCCATAGTACTAAAAACCCGCCCTCCACATCCCAACCTTGAATACGTGGAACAAACGCCAGAGAGAAGAAAGCCTTCTCCTACTCAGGAAAACTGATCTGCAGTTAGTTATCATTAAGCAATATGAGAACACACCGTTGTACAACAATTTACGAGAACTTGAACGTTTTAATTGGAGCGCAACGTGGAAATAGGCGCTACCAATGGAATTCTACCAGTAAGAGAACGGAAATTACCGGCAACATGGGTCGACATGCTACGCTGTCGAGTTACCACCATTACCAATAATAAGGAAAGCACTACGAGTGCAATGGGAGGAAAAAGATAAGTGACATGAGTACCGGACAGTGGTCCGAATGAGCATAACAGTGGAATAATACAAAGCATGAGAGTTAAGATTACCGGAAAGTCCAGTTAGAAACAGGAACTCCAAACCCATACAATGGGAAAGTTACAAACCTGGCCGACATAGCGCAGACGACGGTAAAAACTCATACAAATGGTATACCGAGTTAGGACTACAACGTAGTGCCTGAAGGAGAATCATTACGTAACCCCGACATAATGTGTGGAACAGGAGCGAGGATTAAGATATAAGTAAGTAACGAGGGGTTCCCTCAGGAGAGGAACACCCTGACAAATGACAGTACTGTCGAACCAAGAGGAACTGCCGGATGGCTAGTTATCCAAAACAAGAGAACATCGAAGGAGTCCTGAGGACTACCAAAGATATGGAAACTAGGTGGAAGTACCACTACCGACGCACACGGTACCGGTAGCCCATCATGGCGCACTTGCCATAGCAAGTGCTACCATGGTTAAGTTATACGGAAAGCCATCATGGCGAGATAGTAGAACGCTACAGTCATAATGCATGATAACACTGGATTGTAAATCCATAAGAACGAGGGAATGAGACCTTGGAAAGGCCTGACATCCTGACCATGATAAGATGAGTCGACACACCAGTCAGCAGGGAGCTGAACTTGGTCGGAATGCTAAACGGTATAAATATCAACAACGGTACAACCTACCACAGTAACAACTGACAGTACGAGTAAGAACACCAATCCCGAACCTCGAAGAGAGGAACCTAGGAGATCGCTCAGTGATCCGAGCAAAACACTATGTAAGTAATAACATACAAAGAATGTATTACGGGATACAATGAAGACAGTCGACAGAACGACTTTCAACGAGAACGGGACAAAACTCCAGAATGATCACAAGAATACCAGTAGTAACAACATTCTTCATTGAAGATGTTCGTAAACCCCATAAACGGAATCAGAGAAAATAAATTTAAGGAATGACCTACCTAGGATCAAAAACGTACAATCCCGAAAGAGGGAAGCTCAGGGGACTACACCACGGAGTTGGTATAGTTGAGCCCAATGAAACCCATAAACGATGATTGGTATTGATTGCCTAACTCATAAATACCCAAGTATGATTAATCATGGACGGGTGGCGTAGTCAACGAAAGTTGAACACAACATTCAGATGAAAAACACATGATAACCAGGACAAATATCCAACTTAGACACGTAAGGCCGATGCCTAATATGAATAAATTCCAAATCGCTAAGAGATTCAAGTCTATGTGAGCGATAGTATCATTGCAGACACGAATAATGTCGGATTACCTGAGCGAGCTTCCATAGTGGGAAGCAGGATGCAGCAGCTTACCACGTAAACCAATACCACACCAAATGATGTAACCTAACATATGATAAAGTTCAAAGAACTAGTAGTTATGAAATTAATCTACTAATGAGCTAGATTACCAACAGTGAACGACCAGCGGCTCTCACTCAAGAGAAAATTAAACACTAAGGAGCTAATGACAAATGAGTTAGTAAAACAATCACCAATGAATTATAGGAGCTCTTATGTATTGTCATGGGACTATTGTTGTGTGCAGGTGGCTATGTGAAATTCAGTGTTTAGATTATGTAATTTAAGGGCCTAAGAGCCATGGGACTATTGTTGTGTGCAGGTGGCTATATGAAATTCAGTGTTTAAATTATGTCATTTAAGGGCCTAAGTGCCAAGCAATTTAAGGTTTATGCAATTGTATTGTGAATTGAAGTAGTTGGAGGTGTAATTGGTGTGTTGTGAATGTCCATAAGGACGTGATTAACTTGGGTTGATTTGAGGAGAAAATCTATGCATTTGGGCATGATAATATAGTAGAGAAGTCATGGCGAAATTTGTGTAGAAACCAAGTGTATTAAGTGTTAAGTGAGTTACTATGACCTAGGACTTACTAGGAATCATTAAAGGATAATTGAGTAAAAATGAGTGAACTAAGGTGTACTTATGAGATAGAATGACCTATAATTTAGTTGTGGAGGAATTGCCAGAATGGGCACCAGTAAGAATAGAGAGATAATACGATTGACGGGGGTGGAGAATAAACCACTCCTTTTAGGGTGGGGATACCTCTCCTTAATGTAAGGCCTTGAGTGGGAATAAACCCCTGAAGAAGGGCTTTCCCTTGTTCGAGATAGAATACTCGTTCATTAGAGAACGGAAACCGTAAACCTTGAGATTTCCTTGGAACGTACCAGTTACATGTAAGTAATAAGGAAGGCTGTGTAGACAGACCTTATATCCAAAGCTCAGGATTGAAAATCAGTAATTGTCAGAGATAAACATTGTGAGTGCACAATATGACACGTCAGGTGACCAACGCTTAGAAGAGCTTATGACTCAATGGATGACTTCTTTTGTAACCAGTTAAATTACTTGGTAAATAACATAAAGGATGAAAGAATGTGAGAGAGACAACCTACTTGTGAACCCGAAATGGAAGCAAAACATCTTCACATTAAGAGATAACGATTTTATGGCACGGTACGACAACCACCATACACCTGAACTTGGAGAACTCCCAGTGTGGTTACACCATGAGGGATAGAATATAAGATGAGATGTTAGAGAAACGATTGAGGAGTTGCACCACCAATGAGTAACGGAATAAAGGCGAGCTACCATAGTAGCAGAAGCCATAGGACAATATTTGTATGAATGAATGAAGTCATGATGCATAGCAAAGTGACCAGTAAATAAACCATAAAATATTGACACTGAGGTAATAAGAATTATGAGCTGAAACCAATATAAGTGAGGAAACGAGATGGTAGACGAAACTATGCGTTGACGCCAGTAGCCTAGACCATGTGAGGTAGATTTCATAGGAAGCACTCCATTCCTTAAGGAACTGGAAGTGCATTCCTAGTAGATCTAGTAGATCAAACATGAGAAACAACATAATAGGCTCTGTGGAAAGAGACCTCAGTCACTAAAGGATCGAGTCCAAAAAGAAGCTAGAACATATCATATCCAAGAACACAGTAAATGGATTTTCCTTGATTAAGTTCAAGAAGAACAATAAGTGTTATCATGGAATGATGAAAGAGGAGATCGACAACGGAATACTTCATAATTAGCAATAGCTAAACGTGTGACGATCACTACGAGTATACTAAAACGAGACGTGGGACGACTGCACTCCATAGGAGCTTACGGGCCTGACAGACTCATTCATGAGTTAGTTGGGTAAGTAGTAATGTATCAGTATGGTACCCATGCATGTAAATGAGTGGTGTAAAGAACACGGGAAGTAGTCGACTCCGTACCACAATCAACGAGTAAGATTAGACAAGAGCAGTCACTACCACAAACAGTTGAAGAGAAGCAATTCAGTTGAACCAACAACACAAAGGAATAAGAGAACAAATAATTAAGAACTATGAAGTGTGAAGAGCACAGATTATTAAGTACAGACATTGGACATGTTTTAAGAAGTAAATATTAAACTGTAAGCGCAATAAGCACTAAACAGTAGTTTTAGATTAGGAATTATCCTCAGACCAAAGGTCAGAAGGAAAGAACGATTTAGACACTTGAGAGAACACTAAGAGTATGAATGTTAGATCTTCAGGGAGAATGGATAGACGAGTTACAACTCATAAAGGCTGTGTATATATAAAGATAAACACATGTCCATTAAGAGATCTTTAGTACTAAAGAATAAGCATTCAGAATGAGGATATCAAATACTATGAAGGATAAGAAAGGCAGTTAAGCCTAAGATTATTAGAGTCGCGTAGCGGAAGCTAGCAGATCAGTACCTTTGATGTTAGATCAAACTAAGTTAAGAAAATGGTATAAGTACGTTAAGGATCCTCGATACAGAGACTAAGCCATTAACATAGTATGACCCTCTGATCGAATTATAAGTGAGATAGATGACATGGAAGCTGGAATGCTTGGTGAGAATTAGACATCTTGAACCTATGTTCAAGGATGATATAATGTTGATTACGTGGGCGTAATCCATTTTAAGGGGGGTAGAGCGAAAACCGCTTAGCGTATGTTATGTACTTAGTACGTAAACAACGGTGTGCATAGCACAAAATAATTTGAGAATTTGTTTTACATAAACATTTTGAGATTAATTATGGTTATTGCGCAACAGAAGATGCGAATACCATACATATTAAGTACCTATCTTGTTAACTCGGAGTGAGTACAAGTTAAGAGAATTAGTGAAGAGGATTAAGGAGACTTAAGGAATATATGAGATATGAGTTGATATGAATCTATGTGTGAGATAAGAATAAGATAACACTATGAGATATTACTCGATATGAGTATGAGTTAGGAAATAGTAATGCTATGAGGTATAAGATGGTGAGAATTGTTATGAGACTGATATAGAACTTAGTAGGAATGAGAGTCATAAGGTAATGGTTAAGAGATGAATGGAATGATTGATGGATGAGTCCACGCCTTGGAGATGTATTGATTATGACTAGAAATACAAAAAGATAGAAAATTGAAAATGAGTGAATTACTTGATGTTTGAAAATGATGTGGGAGGTGGAGCTTGATTTTCTAGGGATCAAGGGAAACCGAACACAAATTGGGGTGGAAGGATAGTTCAACACTGATGCTGGATCACATCAGGGTCGGACGATTCCTGAAACTCCCTACAGTGGTCACAATTAAATCACGCTAAGGATAGAGGCGTTAGGATAAAACGAAATTGGAGTTGATTGTATTTTTAATTAGAGGAATTATTCCTCACATGACCTGTAAAAGGATTTCCTTTTTACTGAGTCTCGCCCATGAAGTCGAGGACGCATGAGCCTTTGTCTTCGGACCGGTGACATGGGGAGAACAGAGTTGTTTTGTATTCGGCCCATGAAGGCGAGGACGAATAAGCCTTTATCTACGGACCGGTGACATGGGAGAATACGATGAAAATTATGTGATTATTTTAATCATCAAAGGAACAAAGAGGATTTTGAGTGCTATACATGCTTAAGCATGTTGTGTGATATTTGAGTATAAGTATATGACAGGCCTAATGAGTCAATAAGTTTAAGTACATATAAGCATGATCTATATGATCTATGGAATGAGATAAAACCGTGTAATCTAATAAAATAAGATGCATGGGAACTTTGGGGAGACAATATTTAAGGGGGGTAGATTGAAATATCCCAAACCTTAATTACTTAATTAATCATGAATTAATTAAATAAAAGTAACTAATGAGAGATTAAGGAATTAAATACCCTTAAATAAGTACAAGGGAAATTTATAATATTTAATTAAACCCTAAAAGTCGTTAGAAAACATAACGAAACCTAAAACGACGTTAAGGAGGTTTAGGAAAAAGAAATATAAATGAAAATAAAACGAATCGTTTTACCTCGAAAAACATGTCACAAATATTTAGAAGTGAAAACAAGATCGTAGACACCTTATAATATATTTGGGTAATTTAGAGGTATTGGAAAATTGGTTAAACAGTTAGAAAAAAAGACGTCGCGTTTTCGCCTAAAATGGCGGAAACGCAAACCAATTAGGAATTAAATACTAATTAATGAAATTTATAATAAGAATAATAATCATTGTTTGAAATATAAATTTGGAATCATAAAATGGTTCGTCATTAAACGGGACATAATGTCACAAAATGAATGAAAAAGGGTCTAAACAAGCTAAAAACGACATGTTACGTAATGGCTTGAAACAAAAAAAAAATATATGTATATATAATATGGGCCGACCCGCCCAAAAGAGCTGGGGGCCCACACCTCTTCACTCTCGGTATTGTACCAGCCTTAACTTACAAAAAAAATAAAACTAGCCCTGTTATTATTTCTCACTCACGGTCTGTAACCCAATCTGGTGAGAACAATAATGCTCGCCTCTTCTCTTTTGTTCTCTCGAACAGACCCATCTTCTATCCTTCATTCACGATGGTGTAACCCTAAATCGGTGAACTTAGCTTCTCCTCTCTATTTTCAACTCTCGAATCACAATCCTAACTCCTGGCAAGCAAAATACATGTTCTCTCTCGATTTCTCTTCTTCTTCGAGCTGTTATTGCCCTCTTCTTCTGGTGACTCTCGCCGGCAGACAAGGGGCTTCCAGAGTCTCCATTCTCTTCTGGTGTTGCGTCGATTTAAGAAACCGAGAAGGAGGAGCAGATTGATCCACTGTTGGAGCCGAAAAATTAGAGCCGCTCTTCAGGATATCCAAAGGTTATATAGTCAGATTCGTGTATATTTTTCTGCGTGTAGTTCGATTTTGGTGGGAATCAAACTGAAACTAGGACAGAAACTATCCCATTCCCCTCTCTGTTTCTCAGTGCTTTTAGAGCCCGATTTTACTTTGGAAATCTTGTACACCCTGAGCAAATCTAGTGCGAA
>JAIOTZ010002353.1:0-19187 GCA_023374045.1 Limonium bicolor
TAAAAACAAGTCAAATTAGAGATTAGTCAGACACGTCTAATTGTTGTTATTGAATCTAGTAAAGCAGATTTCAGCAGATTTGCACTTTGTTATTGCCTCAGAAAATTGTCTAAAATAAGCTGTGAAATCAAAAGAAAGAAATGATGCTGGCGCTTCTTGTTTAATAAAATAACAAGTGAATGATAAATGAATATAAAGCTCAATAAGCTGAAGTGCAGACAATCAAATTCGGTCTGCAATATACGGTGAGAGCAGATCATGAAATTGAAAATGACATATATCTTCTAATGTAGTTCACAGTACTCAGCAATTCTATTTGTTCTTATATAGTTGGTTTGCTGATTTTGATTCACAAATTCAAATATTATATATATGTTAGTAACCATTTTGTGTGTCTTGTTTTGTTGTAGATGGAATCTACTAGTGGAGCCCAGAATGCTAATGCTATAAGAGGTATTTACATTAGATTAATTTGTCTTTTGTTGTAACACTTACTTGTTTATAATAATTTATTCTTATCTTTTCCTTTTCAGAAATGACTAACCTTTCCATCGGAACAACAATATTGGGTGTATGAAAGATGTGGATTAGGGTAAGTTTATTTTCTACAATTGCTTCCTTGTATTACAAAATAGGTATGTTGTTGTTTGAGTTTATAATAGATTGGAGTTTCTCATAGAAGAAACAACAAAGAGGCAGCAGTTGCTTGCTGCTCATTATCTGGAAATAGTTATAATAGTTTCTATCTGCACTAGTTAAATTCTAGAATGTTACTTCCATAGTTTTCTATTCTTTTCCACAAATTTGAAGATTTTTTATGCTATTTAGCATTGAGTTACTGAATGTCTCTGCCTTATGGTTTTGGTTGAGGTTGAGTGTGGGCTGAAACAGCTCATCTGTTTGTTTGGGTTAATTAGATTCCACTTTGGTCTTGTAAAGTTGCTGTGCAAGAAGTACTTCATGTTAACTTCTCGTCCATTCACTGCATGTTTCTAGCTCTAGCTGCCTACGAAGTCTTTGGTTTGAATCTATATGAATCTTATATACCAGTTTTTCGTAGTTGCAAGCTCTTATGTTCTCTGTATCAAGTCTGAAAGCGAATCTAAGAGCCTTTGGAATTTGGTTTGCTATTTCTAATGAAACCAGTAATAGGGTTTGTTTGAGGTGTAGAACATGGCTTCTAGTTCTGGCTAACTCCAAAGTCTTCAGTCTGAATCTATCTGACTCATATATTCTAGTTTTTCATAGTTGCAAGCTCTAAGAGCATTTGGAATTTGATTTTCCATTCCTACTGAAACCAGCACTAGTAGAGTTGTTTGTGGTGTACAACATGACTTCTAGTTCTAGCTAACTTTGAATTCTTTGGTTTGAATGTTCATTTTGTTCCTCTTGTTTCAGGTCTTGGATTTATAATTCAAGTGACGTTCATATTTTTGCTCGGCGGGTTTCATGGTTAGGAGCATCACTAGGATTTTGGAGTGGTTTATCAAGCGGAAGATTGAGTATAATGGATGTAGAGTTCATGTCATAACTATGATAGATTGAACAAGAATTGTGGAAGTATTATTTTGGAATTGCTTTTCCTCTTGTTTGTGGTTTTTTTAAATAATTTTAGTCATATCTAAATGGTAGAGTTGGAGCATATTTCAAATTACTCTGTCACACAATATCGTATGTTATATGTTTATTTTAGGATATTTTGGTTGTGTAATTTAAATTTTTCAGTTTCTGTTCAGTTTTTTGGTTTTTGTTAATTATTGCGGTTTTTTCGGTTTTTTTTTGTCTTTTCGGTTTTTCGGTTAACCGAATGACCAAAAATTAAATCGGTTCAGTTATCGGTTATATGAGTTTCTAAAATTTCGGTTTTCGGTTTTCGGTTAATTCGGTTATGATACTGTAATTCGGTTATAACCGAATTAACCGAAAAACCGAACGGTTTTAGCTTATTCGGTTTTCGGTTAACCGAATGGACACCCCTACCATCGATCATCTCTTGTGCAGGTTTAGGAATCGAACCATCAATGACTCCAAACAACCCATGACCCCTCAAATAGGGTTCAATTTGCTTCTTCCAAACAAGAAAATTGTCAGAGGAAAGCTTAGTGAAATTACCAGCAGAAGATATAAGAGATGGAAAGGAGAAGGTGACTGAGCCAGAAATGCCCCCTACAACTTGCGGAACAGAATGGGCATTGGTAGAAGAGGAGGTACTGCCGCTACTGCTGCTGCTGTTGATGCTGCTTGTCGATGCCATGGATGAAGAGAAGACGAAGACGAAGAGCAAGGAGTAGAAGAAGCAGAAAAGGAAGAAGGGTTGAAGAAGGAGCTCACTGGGGTAGCTCTGATACCATAGTAGAGAATAGAAGAATGAAGTCGGCGGTGAATTTCATGTAGAATATTGTATTGCTATCTTGTATTAGGTTTGTACAATGTTGTATCTATTTATACACTTGAAAGAGTAACCATGTAATATAATGGGCCTAACTACTGAATAGACAAAGATGGGCCGCTATTATCTAGTGGGCCTTAGTATTGAGAGCTCGTCCTCCTGAATTGCAACCCTTTTAATTGCCACAACCACGATGAGAGAAATTAAGCTTAACATACAGTGAGTAAGCAAGTGAAATGGTCACATTAGTTATGGAAGATTTCTCGCTATCTATCCTAATTGTCATCTTGAGTACAACCACATCGTACTAGAATCCCTAAATGTAATATGGAATTCGCAAGCAAGATCAACTTAACCTATATATCATTGTTCAATCTTACCACAATCAACTTATCATCCTTTTTACAGAGCTCTGAAACTTGGGTGATGAAGTCAGGATTTTTTACTCTTCCTGCGGCAAACAAAGTGATTGATTATGGATATTCACTTCTGCAACATTGATTTGCAGAAATCACACACATATGTTATGACATACCTTCGTCTGTCATGAACAAGTAAGGAATGTTCAGTGCCCCATCAATATGACTGCGTTTATGCTCCTCCGTCCTAATAGTAACACCACAACAAACAAACACTTTTTCTCTATAATCCTTCCAAATTGACACCTTTGTTTTTTATATCTGACTACATTTCCACACGCTAGCCTCAAATTACTCATGAGTCACACACTATTATACTCTATACGGTATTTTGTCAATCTTAATTACCTACCTGACATCCAAGTATTTGTAGCCAGTTTCAAGCAGACTTTTAGCTGTGTAAACATCCACATACTTAACATCTGAAGATGACAACCTGCATTCAAAACAGGGAAGCAAGTGAGTGATCAGAATTGAACCTCTTGAGTTGTCTATTTACATATACACTCAAGCTGGAAGATGGTTGATTTATACTAGAAGGACTACTACTGAGTACTGACCCGGCTGAAGCATCCATTTTGCAGGAATTTAAGTTTTACTGTTGGGAGAGGGGGCGCAGAGATTTTAATCCTCAATGAAGAGGTCTTCGTTTTGCCTAAAAAAATTCTCTTGTTTATCCGATTCCTAACATCTCTCAGGCCCAATCTTCTATTTTTCTCTCAATTCTTTTTGGAACAAAAATGAAATAAAATCTCTCTGTTTTGGGCAGGTTTTGTCTCGGATAAGTAGGACGGCCTACAATGTCACACTCAGCTACATTATGTTGATAACAATAATTTTGAGGATGCCCGAGATGGTCCCGTCTTTTCCTGCATGTCTACATTAATTTTGACATAAGTGGTCCTCTCATAAGAAATAAATTGCATCCAGAGCAACTGAGCTGCTGGTCGTCTATCTCGCGAGCTTCTGGTCAACAATTTGCGTGTTTAGCTGGCTTATTTTAAGATACTTTTTTTTAAATTCGTAAGATACCACTATTTAAGTTTCTAATTCACAAAATATCACTGTTTTTTTCGTAATTCAGCTTTAAACATACTTAAACGTTGTCCAAAATTGATGAAACTTTACATGGACGATGCTAAAGTGTTATATTTTGGTCCAATATCAAATTTAAAGTTTTTTGAGCTCATATGTGACATGTAGAATTTTGTATGAGCCCAAGTAAAGTAACAATTCATGGGCTAGGTTTGCGTCGGTTTGGGCTTTGTCAGATTGAAAAGTAGTGACATCCATTTTGATGAGACTTGATATAGTCCAGTTAGCAAGGAACTGTAGCAGGTACTATCATTGAATACGACAACATTCGGAGATTGTTATTGTTAACTTTTGTAATTTATTTGTTTCAAAAAAAAAAACTTTTGTAATTTATGTTTGAGTACTGGTTTTTGCAGTCAGTTTTTTAGATTTTGCAGTCATTATAAAAAATATACAGTCAGTTTTTTAGAATTTGCAGTCATAATCACAGTTAATTTTTTAGGGTACGCAGTCGAAAAAAAACTTTTTAATGACTAAATATGGTTATTACGAATATTGTATCATTCAAAAACTTGCAAAATTCAAAATGGAAGAAAAAAACGGACGCCCAACTAGTCGTCCGTTTTCGGACGTCCGTAAAGGACAAAAAAAAACGGACGATCCAACTAGTCGTCCGTTTTCGGGCGTCCATAAAAGACCAAAAAAACGGACGCTCCAACTAACCGTCCGTTTTCGGACGGTCCGGAAACGGACGGCTAGTTGGATCGTCCGTTTTCGGACGACTAGTTGGAGCGTCCGTTTCCGGACCGTCCGAGAAACGGGACGGTTATTTTAGAGCGTCCGTTTTTTTTGTCTTTTATGGACTCCCGAAAACGGACGACTAGTTGGATCGTCCGTTTTTTTTGGTCATTTACGGACGTCCGAAATCGGACGATTCAACTAGTCGTCCGTTTTCGGGAGTCCATTTTGAATTTTGCAAGTTTTTGAATGATACAATATTCGTAATAACCATATTTATTAATTAAAAAGTTTTTTTTTCGACTGTGTACCCTAAAAAATTAATTGTGATTATGACTGCAAATTCTAAAAAACTGACTGCATATTTTTATAATAACTGCAAAATCTAAAAAACTGACTGCAAAAACCAGTCGAGTTTATGTTTTCATCTAATATTCCTTCCAATTAAAATATAGGTGTTTTAGATATTCGTACAAGTGATAAATATTGAAATTAGTTCATCTAAATATACTAGAGCTGATTAAACGGGTGGACGGGCTGGGTTCGGACCGAGCTAACATTAAATTTTAGGTCTGAATAGGTCTATATATTTGTTCAAGCTCGGTTTTAATTTTTCAGATCGGGCCGGATTAGGCCCGGATTTATTTTTATTGTTACCATTGTCCGGCCCCCCGACCCGATTTTATATTTTTTAATATTATTATTAATTTTTTAAAAAATATATAGATTATATATAATATTAATATATATTGATTATAATATATATATGTGTTGTATGTAATATTAATAGAAATTATATATAATTTAAATAAATAGTAAAAGGTATTATATAAAGTTAAATTAAATATATACTCCCTTTTGTTATTAATACTTGATTTTCTAGCAATAGGCACAAGAATTAAAGACGTAAAATTTAGATTATTTTACCCTTAATTTTTGTATTGGGAATTGAAATAATTTGATAAGTATAGTTGTGAAATAAAAGATGAGAGATAGAATTGAAAAATAGATGACAAAAAAGACTAGAATACGTTATATTTTGAAAATAGTGAAAGAACCAAAATAATCATATATTGAGAACAGAGGGAGTATAACATTATATTTATAAAACTATATAAGATAATAAACCGGGCCGGGTCGAGCTTAGTTGCATGTCTAAAATTTTGCCGAAGTCCGGCCCGATTTTTCATTCGGACCTAATTTGTTGTCCAAACCCGCCCGGAATTTTTTTTTCAGACGAGCTTTTTGGACTTTATTTTCGGGTAGGGCTGCCGGGCCGGGTCGGTGTTGATCAGCATTATCATTAATATTTGTATTTTTTTTACCTGTAAAAGAAAAGATAGAAAGTAAAAGTAAAATAATCTATGTTTTTAAACAGCGTATTAATGTGCATTATAACTTGAAACGAATGGAGGAGTGATAAAAAAAAGTCGATTATAATAAATTGTTTGTATGGAAAGTAATTTTGGGATACAAAAATTTGGATAAAACAGGCTAATTTCGAGGCGGAGACAAGGAGCGGTGGGTAGATCTGGCAATTTGAGTCGATGGGTTGTGTTGGTATCAATCCTAACTCAATCCATTTAAAATATCATCAACCCAACCCAACCCAAAATTGGATGGGTTAGAAAATCATGACCCTAACCCAACCCGTTTAAAATCCTTCAACCCTAACCCAACCCACCCAACCCATTTTTAAGCATACAACAATTTAGATGGATTAGGAGTATAAATTAATAAAAAAAATTATAAACATCCTATGCTAGCTGGCACACTAATTAGGATGAAACAAAATGAAGAGAGGTAATGTTGCTTAATCAACCCAACTTTAAACGAATTACATGTTATGCGAAGAATCTAAAGTACTGCACCAATTTCCCATGAATAGAATAACTCGTACTTTTTCCATAAGTTTATTTTTATCAATCTAAGCCTAAAGCTCTACCACTATTGGGAACGGAATCCTATCTAGATATGTACATGATCCTATTACCCTTAATAAAAAGGGGAACGAAAATAAAAATCTTCATTATGCATTAGAGAAATATACTAAAGATAAATCTTCTAAAGTTAGAAATACTTTATAAATTGACAGCTCAAAGCCTTAAACTATGACCGAGTTTTAAAATAATTACACCTATTTAAACTGAGGGCTCATGCCTTAGAAAAATACAATCACTGTCATCTAATCGTTACCAACAGTTGATGAACTTTATGCAGCACACTATCTGCATTGCTAGCTTCAGAATTCACTAAGAGGTCTATAATCAAGAACCTACTTACAAAAAATATATATCACCTACTTTTGTTCACCCTTATAGATAATCTAAACATATCTATGTTCTCTGAACGTAATGGCAGTGAGAAGAAAAAAAACAAACCTTGGGCAGAGATGAAGAGCGACATAAACATGAACAACAGTGTAGGGAAGGAAGATGGATGTGAGTCTAAAAGACGAGAGCATTTGGGTTTTCAACATTATATTAAGGTCTGGTTGGACCCTTTGTTTGACATGCAACTGGTTGAGCCGTCCGTGTAGTTAAGATTGTGTGATATTTTTAAAGGTTGGATAGTCCAACTGCACTTGGGCTTAAGGCTAAGTTATAGTTTGATACGAAAATAATATATATATATGAATTAATATTTTATTTTTTATTATTAACAAATATATTTTCGGGTTTCGGGTTGGGTCATGGGTTTAGATCTCTACCCTAACCCAACCCACAAAATTAGCTTATTACTCTAACCCAACCCAAAAACAAGATGGGTCAATAATCAAGTCCCTAACTCGCAAAAGTATGGGTTAGGTTCGGGTTGGGTCAAAATTACCAGGTCTAGCGGAGGGTGTTGGGCCCCCAACTGTACATACTAAAATTAGTTATTTTATGTAGTTTATTTATATTATTAGATATTTATTCACCCAATAATATTTCGTAAAAATATCACTATGATATCATCAATTTCTATTTGTTATCAATTTTATTTCTATTATTTTGTAATATTTGTTCTATAATAATATTGTAAAAATCATTTTTAGTGTATAATAGGTAAGAAAACTCTTAAATTTTTTTTATTTTAGTAACATAGTAAAGTAAACCTGATTATTATGCCAGTCGTAGTAATCATGTACCCTCCTATATATAATACAAGTGTTTTAAATTTTTATTATATATTTTACAAATTAAAATAATATTAGAATTACTCAAAATAATTTCTAGAAGAACTTTTTAGAAAATCTACTAGCTTAGAACTATTGTTCTATATTACTGACATTGACTTAAAATTTTGTAACCCGCATTTTAAAAGAGAAATAAAAAAAATTATTTATTAATTTATATATTTCAATTTTAATATAATTATTATATGAAACTATATATCTAGAATCAATTTTTATAATATAATTAAATATATTGAAATTTTATATTAATTTAAAAATTAAAATTAATTTAAAACTATTAATTAATATTATTAAAAAAATACTCAACCCTTAAAACATATTTTCTGGCTCTGGTGAACTTGTTTATGAAAAGTTCTTATTTCTTTCACACGTCCTCTTCTCTAGTCTGTATATAATTGTTTGTCCATTGACTTTGGGATCTGTTTCTCAAATCGATCAAGCTACATAAAATCGGTGTGGTTTCAAAAGCAAGTTGTGCGGACAATCAAGATTTGCATATGACAAGGCTAGATAAGGTATCGTGAGGATTATGACGGATCCCAAAAAAAAAGAAAAAGAAAATCTCACCATCCACATGAACCACGTTCAAGGATGTCCACACCCATCATCGATTTTGTTTTCTTTTTATCAGACATCTTGCATCATGCATGTCCTTTGTATTTATTTTTTAATGTTAGAATATCATTATTTTGTTATTTGTAATATACTTTAATAATATAGTTATTTATAAAATGATTCACTACTTGTATAAAAAGTTTCATATATATGATTATTAATTTGGTTGAATAAATTTAATAATATAGTTATTTATAATTGTGCTGTGGAAATATGTCAAGTCAGTGACTACAATACAAAGTGTAGAATAATACCAAAAAGATTACCCTACCCCCAAAACACCCAAAAAACCACCATAGGATAGCTAAAAATGCCCTTTTATGGTTTGTAAACGACCCTAAACCACATACCCTAAAAAACTGTCGAGTTAGTGACGACAATATAAAGTGTAGAACTTATGCCAAAAAGATTACCCTACCTCCCCAACATCCAAAAAACAACCCTAGGATAGCTAAAAACGTCGAAGGCATTTTTAAGGTTTGTAGTACAGGGTTTAGGGTCGTTAGACCCTAAACCACAAACCCTAAAAAACTGTCGAGTTAGTGACGACAATATAAAGCGTAGAACTAATGCCAAAAAGATTACCCTAGCCCCCTCCCCAAACACCCTAAAAGCCACCCTATGAATGCTAAAAACATCGAAGGCATTATTATGGTTTGTAGTGCAGGATTTAGGGTCTAACGACCCTAAACTCTAAACCACAAACCCTAAAAACTATCGAGTCAGTGGCGACAATATAAAGTGTAGAACTAATACCAAGAAGATTACCCTACCCCCCCCCAAACACCCTTAAAACCACCCTAGGAATGCTAAAAACGTCGAAGACATTTTTATGGCATTTTAATAACCTCTGATTCACTTTTTAACAACCTTTGGTTCACTTTTTAACAACCTTTGATTTACTTTTTCTAAACTTAAGATTTACAATGAATCTTAAAACATATGTACATACACAAATAAAAAAAGAGTAAATTACTCAGAACCCCCTTGAGGATTTGAGATATTACAGTTAACCCCCTTGTGTTTATCATAATTATTGGTAACCACCTCAAGGTTAGGTATCTTTGACTACGAACCCCCGAACTATAACTTTGTGAAAAAAAAGTTAACTATGTGTTGACCTATTAGCTTAATCACATTAATAATGCTAGACTGAACAACAAAACTGTTTAATCAACATCATCTAACTCTCTTTCATCCCACTTTAGATACATTTTTCAAGGAAGGGTTGACATTTTAGGAAAATAACAATGCAAATTAAGTAGTGCTTTTTATCCAGCATACCTTATTAATAAGATTAAACTGATAGGTTAACACATAGTTAACTTCCTGATAATAAGTCATAGTTTTGTGGGCTCGTAGTCAAAGATACCTTAACCTCGAGGTGGTTACCAATAATATGATAAACACAAGGGGGTTAACTGTAATATCCCAAATCCTCAAGGGGGGGTTCTGAGTAATTTACTCTAAAAAAATTAAATTTATCAAAACATATTATGTTTGGTCTTATTTTGAAGAGCTCGAAGTATGATGAAACAATGATATAAAATTTATGTTATTAGACTTATATATAATAAGATACACATTTTAAAGTGTTTTGCAAAATGATAAAGTAAAAAACATGGCAACCTTCTCCATATTAGGACTAAGCCCCAGGTTTGAAATTGCTAAATAAAATATTAATTTTGAATGGTTGAGGCTTGGGATTTGTGACATTAACGAGGGTGAGAATTTTACCCCCCACATATATTATCTTGTGGCTCCCAGTATTTGTGTTCCAATTTTCAGATTATATCACTCTTATTTATGAATAGAAAAAAAAAAGGTTAAATAATGAACTGTTAAGATTCTTTCCGCATATTACACCCACCGCAAAAAGAAATAGGATGGAGAATTGGTGGTATCTGATCACATTCAACCAATTTGGTCCGCAATACTCTCATAAATGCTACTTTATTCTTATTGTTAAATTAATTAGATCACATATATATATAAAAAAGAATGTAAGGCTGAGATTGCTTGCGTCCATCACGGAAATCCCTTGCCCGGCGCATGCCACGCCACCATGACCAAGTACCAGATAAATTTTCCTTTTCTGTTTTAAATACGCAAATAGTTGAAATATGAATAGGCTGCTATTAACAAGTGACACTTTGTTAATGCCTTTTTTAAAACTCGAAACTTTGTTACTGACTATTCCTAAGAGATGGTGCTACTCATTTCTAAGTTTACACTGACTGATCCTTTGAGTGTAACACAAGTTACATTTTACTTGAACAAAAATAAAAAAACTATTATCAGTGTCACCACAAAAACACATATCGAGTAGCGGTTATTTTAAAAACACAATAAAAACTATAATAAGAGCAGGATCACCGAACTTCATATCATATACTACTACTGATGACATATAATAACAGGAATAGGAGAGGGAAAAAAAAAGAGAATACTAAATAAGAAAATGCATGGGTCAACTCAGGATACCGATAAATAAAACCCAATGTTAGAGGGTTGGGCCTTCAGACCCATCTACCTACCCACCTGCTCGATCTTAGTCCAGCCCACGAACCGACAACTCTAATAATACACTATCCCCCGATTTTTTGTACACAAAAGCCAAAACCCACCCCACATAACTACGACGAATCTCTCAGTAACGCCACTAGAAAACAGAGAGACAAACAAACGCCTAGGATCACGACAAACTAATTAATAATCAAGGTAGAAATAATAATGACAAAATCAGACACAGAGCTCCTGCAACTAATGAAGTTAAAACTAGAGGGTTCTTCTCCCTACTGGAATTGGAACCAGAACCTTCTCCCATGGCCATGTTAGTCACCCATGACCCGTCTGCCATTGCAGCCGCCGCTGACTGAGAACCAGCACTTGAACCCGTCGTCGCTCCTGGAGTTACATCTTGTCCAGTTGCTGAGCCGCCTGTAGACGACCCGAACTCACCACCACCATTGCTACCACTACCGCCTGTCCCGGCGTCGTAGTTCATGGAACCACCACCATATGGGAACTGTGAATCGTACCCACCGGAGGATACGTCTGGAGTAGGAGGCGTAGTCAGCGCCGGCGATACTGGAACATCAGGTGTGGCGGTGGGTGTTGTTACGGGGGTTACTGTAACTGGAGGTGTAATGGTGGGTGCGGTAATCGGGGTGACTGTAACAGGAGGTGTGATAGTGGGTGCGGTCACCGGACTTACTAGTGGGGTTGTGGATTTCTGACTGCAAAATACAAAAAGTAGAGATTAGATCTAGTGTCAGGCTGGCATTCATTATGACTGCATACAACACCATGACTACTTTTTGCACTAAGAGCAAATTGAGTGCGCGTGGTAGATGCAATGGTACAAGGTGAATATTTTGTCAAAATGATGTCCAATAAGTCAAAAGAACACACTTAATAGACAAAACCCACTTTCGACATAAGATTCTCATTACTAATCAACCAAATAAAGACTTGTTTTGTTTATTTACCCTAAAACAAACTGGAAAGAAGAGGAAGACTGTAGAAGATTAAAAAAAAACGGAGTAACTACTCACCTGGGCGAAGAAGCAGGGCAGTAAGTTATGGTGTAATCCGCACCAGCATTACAAGTGAAAGTACTACTAGCATCATCATACGCATAACTATACGCTCTCGGACACACCGACTTAAACACTTGACTGTAAACAGTAGGCTTACAAGTCTCCGACGTTCCGTAAGCACCACTACAGCAATACCTCGGCGTATCAAAAGCAAGACACGCACTCTTACACGCCAAACCATCTCCAACTCTCAGCTCATTTGGACACAACCGATTAACATCCACCAGACACCCTGTCGGTACACACTGGGTCGTAGCGTCTCCACTAGACCCGGATCCGGAGGGTTCAACTAACATTGGAAGGTTATAGCCGTCGACGAGGCTGACATCGTAGAAGTCCAGGCCGGCACCACCTGATGAGAGAGTGAATTCGACTAGAGTTGCTGGGGGTGCTGCACCAGCTCCTTCGCATTCTGGTTTGCCGGAGCCACAGTCGCCTGTTGCACAGATGCCGGGGGATGTGTGGAAATTGCAACCAGTTCGTCCCCAGAAACGGCCTGACCAACCAGTTGGGGCGAGGAAGGAGCGAGAAGTTGAAGATTGGAGTTCAAAACCGGTTGTGCCGAGAGTTGGTGTTCCGGCGTTAGAGAGGATTCCTGGCCAGACGGTGTATGAGCATTTGTTGACGAATGTGAATGTGGCTCCTGCAGTTGGGGGGGATTGACACAGAAGAGAAAAGGTCAGAATGCGTGAGGTAATCACATGGAAATGGTTGTTGACTGAAGGAATGGAAGAGTACAAATTAGAGTGATAAAAGTGTGAGTAGTTTCTACGTTTCTTTTTATTTCTAACTTATTCTTGTTTATAGTAATTCATGTCTAACCTTGTGAAAATGGAAGTAGAAATACTAAGTTGAGCAAGATTGCGGAGCAAAACAGATCCATTTTCTTTTCTACAATGGAGGTGGTAATTTCCTCTCTCTGTGTTTGTGTCTGTGTCTCTACCTCTTCTTGCCTCCGGACGTGCCTCCTCGTTTGTCTTTCTGTTACTGTCCTCCCTAAATTAGCTCTCTGCTGCAGATTTTTAGGGTGAACCCAGAGAGAGAGAGAGGAGTGGAAGGAGAAGCAAGGACGAGTAAATGCCAAAGAGAGAGTGTGGATGCGGTGCGGGTTATTACTGCTAGCAAGCCAGAAGAGTGTACAAACAACGGAAATGGGGTTTAACGAGTAAATTGCGATTACAGTTCCTCCTTCCTTTACGGCAGAAAGTTTTTTCTAGATCAGATTTACGGCAAAAAGTAAAACATGTTGAAATAAAATTACCCAAAAGTATGCAGTTTCTCTCGCCTTGGGAGAAGAGAAAGAGAAAGGAGACCGTAGTGATGCAGAAGTGGGACAGATGACGAGGCGCCGCTACCGAAGAACTGGGCTCATGTTTTATCCGGTGAATGCAATTGCAAGCCCAATTAGCAATGCGTATTCGCTTTATTTTATTCCCGAGTTCGCATCATCAAGCAATAAAGGAGAAGAGACAATTAAATTTAAAACAAGATTATATTATATTAAAAAATAAAAATATTACTGTAATGATGTTGATTATATCTTAATTTTGCTGTGTAAATCAATTCTAGGCTATAACATTAAAACATTAATAAAAGTAAATAAAAATCCAAATAACTTCCTAAAATAAAATTATGGATAAAGGAGATAGAATGTTAAAAAGCTACATTATGGAGTTAAGAATTTTTATATAATAAAATAATATATTTATTGACATACACTAAACTAAGAAAGTTAAAAAATCTTCACCGTTGTTGATTTATGTAGGAGAAATTGAATTTTATAACAGGTTAATAGTCGTCAGTCAACAGTTATCGGTTGCGATCAATGATAAGCAATTGCCGGTTAAGATCCATGTTGGTCATCAATGAAGGCTTATGGGAAAAAAAAATTCACCCTACTAAAAAACAATTAATATGTCATCAAATATTGACAAAATTGCAAGCTTAGCCAAACTTCAGTTCAAAATGCTGACAAAGTAAAGTTAACTTGTGAGGCATAACCTCATCATTATGTAAACTCAAACAATGCTTCCCACGTTTCTATGTTTCTAATAAATTCAAAAAGTCAATGCAACTCCGACTCCTTTTAACCTAGGGAATAATCAAAGAATTGCTTTATAGGTTATAAACTAATATGTGTTGTAAAGAGATGATTTTATAGTATTGAACATAAAAATTAATAAGAAAAAATGATTTTATTTTTACTTCTTATATTAAAAACTAGAGTGAATGGAAAAGTAAAATTGTATTCCCTCCGTCCCGGTTAAAGCGTCTATTATACTATTTGGATATGTCGTTTGATTTCAATATTTAACCTATAAGATAATATATTTTTACAAATTTATGTTTTACAATGGAATCCTTATGTGAAAAACTATATATTATATAACTTAATTTTTAAAAATTATTTTATCTTATACGTTTAATATTGAAGTAGAAAAACGTGCCAAAAAGTAAACGGGGCACTTATGATGGGACGGGTAGTAAGTGAAAAGACTTTGGATAAAATTGATAATAAAGAACGAAACAATCAAAACATTAATATAAAAATATATAAAATCATCAATTAAGATTAGGACAAAGTATATTTTATAATCAGAAGTAGGACGACTCGGTGAAATATCATAGTCCGGATCCGACCCTATACTACACACTAAAGGACTGATAATTTTCTGCAAGTAGCCGTTGTGCAAGGGAGTGTGCATTTTTACTCCTCCGAACCATATCATAAGACAAGCAAAACATCATATTGGAATATACGGCCTACTAAACTTATCAACATCGTGTGAGGAATCCCAATCTATCCTGCCGATCTAAGCTATAAATAACAGCACATTTGACAAAAACAAACTGGAGAATGTGAGGTCCACTGGCCTGCCTGCCATGATAAACTAATGGAAATAGTAAAGCAAATATCGAAATATAACCAAATGGAGATAAAGTTTGTTTGCTAGTGGAGTATAATTTTCGTCCCTCCGGTCCCGCTAAAATCTCTTCATCATTACTATAACCCTCTGGTTCACGTGATCCTCCGGTCAAGTGTGGTCAACATGGACAGATAATTTTAATGCTATTGTTGTACGACCACTCTGCCAGTGCGCATTGTTACTTGGAGGCTGCAGCAGCTCCATCGTGTTGCGAGTGCGCTTCTCTTTTTATAATTATTGTTCCGTAGAGGATCACACGACTCGTGTTTTGACCGTTACCCACCCTAGGGTATGGGTATGTATGACATCCACCTGATAAGAATCGGTCCAGCTCAGGTCGATCTGGCCTGAACAAAAATCCAACATGTTCGGTCTGTAATAAAATTTGATGGACTTGGGATAGAGAATTTGGCCTGAAAAAATAACAATGGAATAGATTTTGGTAAAATTTTGAGTCCATGTCCCGTTTGAAGTTAATGATGTATAAATTAGTTATGAATTTTAATATAATATATATTAAATTTTATATAATATATTAAAAATTATTTAACTCTAAAAAATCAGGCCAGATGGGCCTCCACGGCTAAAAAAAATCTGAGCCTAAACCCGTGTGACTTGAACAATAAACAACCAAGCCTTTACACTATTTTCATGTTCGACAGGCCTGAAATATATCACGGCCCGACCCAATTCTGATCCACCCATCCAAATAATTTTGTGTTCATTATAATATAGGTCACGTTCGATACTCACAAGTGAAGATTAATCTTTTTTTTTCTTTCAAAAAGACAATAAGACATATGTCAGTTTATAATTGGACAAATACTTCAATATAGTACACTTGTCAAACCCCTATTGGGTCCATTTGGGGACCTTTGTTGGCTTTTGTCATCAATTTTGTCCCGATTCCACAATTCTTTTCTGCTTTATTTAAATAATTGCTTTTAAAAGCTGTTTTGACAACTAACATCAATTTCAGTGTCACCCTCAATTTCTTCTCTGCTTTATTTTGACAACTACATTTGAACGCTGACCACAAACGGACCCTCTACTAGAGTTAGCTTGGAGGCTGCTAGCGAATGGGCCCCTATAAGTTACAAAATTATTGACATTTTCTTTCACTGGGTCCCATCGCTACTTCTAAACAATTAGATTTACTTTTTTTTTATGAAACATCATCATACCACATATATGAACAAGCCGAAAGGCATTACAAGGTCATAGTTAACCAACCACCTACTAAGGCAACTAATTTGCACACTGAATCCTGAATGACGTTGCATGAGTAGCAAGTGGTTAACCATAGAAGCCCATAGCAGAAACAAATATAATAACTAAAGCTAAAGGAAACTAGCATAACTAATAAAAAAAGATAATTTCTAAAACTTAACATTTATGGCTTGAAGGTAGCAGAGTATCCCAAAAAAGCTTCCAAAAACCCTTGTGAAGTAACAAAATAACAGGCCATAGAAATCAAACCATAAGATTATTAACTAAAAATAACACATAAAACATAAAAGGACAAACCAACACAAGACCTAAGGATCTGGCCAAGATAGGAAAGGTTATTTGTAGACTTTAGTTAGAACAAGGTGTCTCGATAAGATTTACAATAACACATCAATGCATTTGAAATTGAGTCGTGTTAACTGTGTGTCCTAACCGGACCTAAAATTAAAAATAACACACATGTGCGCCTTCGCTCGACATCCGTAGGGTGGTTTGTTGTGTAACAATTAAATTCAAGCTATCAGAGAAATATGTTAGTGAAAAAATAAAATTATTAAAAGCATTGTTTGAAAATTTCGTGAGAACTCGTATGAAATATGGTAGGGTTCTTTAAGCTTATAGTATGTAGAAAATTGAAAGAAGAAGAAGAAGGTGATGAGAGGCAACTGATTGAGATAGTAGATTAGGTTTTTGTTTGTTGTTGTCATTTTTTTATCTATGTGGGAGCAGGAAATCGGCTACATAATGAACGAGTGAAACTCTGAAAAAAGGTTTAGGGTTTGGGCCTTTGGGTAAGAAAGGTTTAGTGTATGTTTGTGGATGTGGGCTAGTGGAGTAGGGAACCGACGGGCTTGGGCTCGTTTGGACTTGTTGGACTTTAGAAGGGACATAATGTGGAGCTAAAAAAAGATGGGGTAGAGGAATCCACAGGCGACAGGATTTCAAACTAGACCTGTCAAACGGGTTATCCGTTAAGATTTTGGGTCATATATGTTTGGATCAATATCTGTTTGGGCCATTAAACTTTCGGGTTGTTTCGGGTTCGGGTCAATTCATGTTTGAGTTGTAACAGTGTCAGGTAGAATCGGTTTTCAGTTATTTCGGGTCATGCTTAATATTTTTTAAATTATTATATAATATTTACCTAATTTCTATAAGAATATACTACACATAGATCACAAAAAAGTCAATGCAATGTATATTATGAATTTTATTAGGATATAATAAGGTTAAATCAAACATTTTTCATATTTATTCTGGTCATTAACGTTTGAAACCATTAAAGGTCATTATTATTTTATGTTATTCGATTTTGATTAATTTTTAATTACTATTATTTCGGGTCATTTTGGGTTCGGGTAGTTTGGGTATAAATTTTTGAGTCATTTCGGGTTCGGGTTATTTTGGGTTTTACCCAATCGGGTTTTGGGTTTATTATATTCAAATATTTATGGGTTTCGGTCAGGTATTGGGTTTGGATCAAATAGACGAGTTTTCAGGTTGGGTCAAATTTTGACAACTCTAATTCAAACCCCTAACCTTGCTCCCTCCACACATATACTCATCAGCTAAGCTACCAACTGATCTTGATATGAAAACGGGGTAAATAATAAGATAACATGTAACTCAATCTAAATAAATTCTCAAAAGTGCTAGCACAGAGTAAATCAAAATGTTTTCTTTTGAAAACATATCAAATTAACGAGATAAAAATGAATAAATAAACAAATAAGGACAGGTTTGAAACCGGATTATTGTTAGAAAATTCGTTTTAAAAAAGAGTTTTTTTTCAAGTGTTTGAAATTGATTTGAAAATCTTGTGATAAAATGTGGCTTTATTTTAGCACACATGTTAATCATTTTGAGATAAGAGGATGCCATCCCTTTTTATTTTGTTTATTTTCCTGAATTTTGTCTTATTGGATGAGAATTTTTTGGTGTCTAAAGTAAAAACTTGATAAGTACACAAAATAATAGTTTATCATACTTTGAAATGATACAATCGTTTGAATTCAACGTACAATGTATCCATGCAAAGGAAAATTTGATATCAAGAGGCTCCAAAGCGAACAACAATTATTCTAGGTTGCCAAGACAATCAGGAAACTAAATATGCACCCTAGAGTTAAGCTTTTTACCTGGAATTTTTTTAATCGAATCATACCTTGTCAAGCAATAGTAGCCCAGAGATCCAAGTTGTGGAGCTGTGGAAAGGGTGGCCTTATGATCTCCCTTCAAAGTGGCTATTAGAAAATGGAATTATTAAATAAATGGTCAATTGTATAATGCAAGAAGATAGGGAGAAAACAAAAAGCTATGTGCACACAGATATGGTCAGTCTGGTTTGCGCGAAACCAGGTCGCCTATGGGCTGGTGAAGGAGCTGATGTGAGGGTGGGATTGGGCTTGGTGCTATCTAGCGGTAGGTGACAGTAGCTTAGTGCCTGAACCTAGTGTGGCTGGGGAAATAGATGAAACCGCGTGGAGGGATAAATGGCGATTGTATTGTCTGGGTAGATGAAAGCGTGAATAGTATGGGTGAGTACGGAGTTGTGTGCACGAGAGATGGGGAAAAGATATGCAGTGTTGTAATGGATGGAGGTTTATGAAAGATCTCTCCTTGTGTGGCTGAAGAAAAAGTGGTGGTCTTGGCATTGAGGCTGGTTTGAAGTCAAATACAAGACAAATGAGGATAGCTTCAGCCTTCTTGCAGGTAGTTAAGTACCTTAATGGTGATAAGCACCTACTTTGGGAATGAAAATAAATGTGGCTTGGTTGATGTCATGTTTTGACAATGTGGAATGGAATTTTGTTGGTAGATAGGAATGTTAAGGCACATGTAATGGCCTATGAAGCTAGGAAAGTTAGAAAGGTATTTGTATTTGTTAATTGTATCCCTCTGGATATTCTTATAGATGATTCGGTAATCAATGGGAAATAAAGATGATTTTGATTTAAAAAAAAAGGTACCATCGTCTCGAATAAAAAAACGAGTAGTAACTGAAACAGGGCAAAATGGAGGTGAAGAAGAGTCAACAACAGAATCCAAAAGTAC
>JAIOTZ010002354.1:0-19187 GCA_023374045.1 Limonium bicolor
CGCAACAACAACCAGAAATCAGAAACTGCAGAGGAAGAGAACTCACTCAACCAACCAATCTGAACTAAGAATCAAACCTGAGGGTGGACAAGGAGCCTACACAGCAGCAAGAATCTTCACCCGGACAACAACAGCGGCACCAGAATTCACAGCAGAGGAGAATTATGGAGAGAGAGAAGGGAGAAGAACGCTCGTTCTGACCACGATGAGAGGCGCTCCTCACGATAGACTGACGTGAAGAGAACAATCAGAATAGAAATAAATTAATTAAGGTTCCTCTCCTTATTAACCTAATTAAAACAATTATCTTAATTGTTTTAAGCAAAGACTTCCTTGCCCTTGACATTTGAAGAAACGCCGACCAAGTCCCACTGACATAAATAATGTAATCCAATTTAGATACAACAATTATAAACCGGACATAACATAAGGTATGAACTATGGGTTATAACAATAATAGTAATAAATACATAAATCAGACGATGAAATCTCGGACACAATGTAGTCTATGAGAGAGAAAACGCTCTCCCCTCTCTCCTCTTCTTCTTGTTCCAGTTTTTTCTTGTCAATCATGTTTTTACTTAATAGTTCTACAACTAGTCTCTAGATGTTGTTTTGCTTAATAAGTTCTCTTTAGTTTCTTGTCTTCTCTCCGGTTAGGAGAGTTTCTTGCTATGTATAGTTTGTTTTTAGTTTCGTTGAATTTTGTGGGTTTTGGGTGGGATATGCCAACAAAGCTTCAATCTTCTACGTTGCTGCAAGAGCCGAAGAGTCTAATCTTTGCTCCGTAGAGCCGAAGGCTGACAATGAAGTCTGCGCAGCAGACGACACCGCAAACACCGGTTGTGCCGCTAGCACCAACGGTGGTGCTGATGGCGGTTGAAATACCCCAAACCTTAATATGTTGTTTAAACACTTAAATATGGTGTATTAAGACTAAAAAGAGTCTTAGAAACATTAGTAAACGAATTTAAACAAAAGAAAACACAAAATGTGCTTTAAAGTCATAAGAGCCAAAATGTGCTCTAAGCTTGGGATAAACTTGGTTAAGACCTAATGAACTTACCAAGACCTCATCTATACACTAATGAACATATTAAATCAATTACCAAAGAAAACCAAGCTTGAAAACAAGTTTAAACACAAAATGTGCTTTAAGGAGTCTTAAAGCACATTTTGAAAAATTGTCTTGTAAATGAGTTTTGAGTGGCTAGATGTCCATCATTACTCTTAAATATATATGTGTACTATATAATATCACATTTGGGTGTCTATATTAATGGGAAATCAAAAATTTCACTTCTATGTGCCTTGTTTTATGAATAGTAACTTTTATAAGCTATTTTGTAACATATGTTGGTATAAGTAATTAAATTGACAAATAAAGACTACATTACCCTCCTACTACTATTTGGGGCCGGTTTTTAAGGTTGGTGACACACCACCCTTGTTAGCTTGTTAAGAAAATAAGTAAACTACTTAAGTACCCTTTTTACTTTACAAGTATAAATATCTTCATAAAGCAAATTCTATCTTATTCTCTCATTTTTTTCCTTGCTCACACGGTTTCCCACCTCTCTTCTTCCTTCTTCTTGCTGTTCTCTCACGGTAATACACACACCTCCATTGAAACTCCCACTTTGATCTCTTGTTAAACTTGCTCACTTGTCCAAATCAAATACAAACACACCACCATCTTCTTCCTCTCATCAAGCTCTTCATTTCTATCTTCTCCAAACTTCAAGACAACCATTTCGGTGCCATGGAGTTTCTCCATTGAAGGAGCTTGAGCTTGTATTTTTACATGTTGTTACTCTCCTTGGCTTCTAGGTAAGGAATCTCAAATAAAAATCAAGTTTCCTCCTTGTTTTTGTCATGTCCGAAAATACACATTGAAGGAGCTTTTTATGTGACTTTGTTCTAGCTTCATTCCAACTCTTCATGGACTAGGTGGAGTCCTCTCTTGCTAGATATTCAAACTCTCTTCAAAGAGCAAGGTAAAACAACTACATTAATGTTTTTGAAACAATGTAAAACTAGGGTTTACAATGAGATGGAGCTCATAGCTTGAATACTTATTATAATGTGTGTATATTGTTTAGAACTTGTCAAAGAATCAAGTACTCTATCGGTTTTCTAAAGGAAACAAGAAAGAAGTTATTTTGCAAAAGAGGTAAATCTACTAACCTAATGTTGTTTAAATGCCTTAGGAGAAATGAGCTTATAAATGCTTATTAAACTACCTAAAGAGCAAATGGTGAATGACTTAGTAAAGTGTTCTCAGGAGCTTAGTAAAAGGCATATGTGTTGTTGAGTGTATTTGCAGGTTAAAGGCAAATATATTGTGGAAATTCAGTGTTTATGATTTGTGCATTTTAAGGGCCTAAGAGCCATGTCATTTAAGGGCCTAAGTGCCATGCAATTTAAATTGTGCACTATATTGTGATGTAGTGCTTTGTGAGTGAAGTTTGTGTATAATAAGTGCTTGATGGATTTCTAGTGTTCTTGGTTGTTTATTGGTAAAAACAATGTGTTTTGGTTTAGTAATGTTCTAGGAGAACCTATGTCGAAATTTGGGTAACAAATGTGAAGTTCTAAGTGTTAAAATGAGTTTGATAAGTTAAGGAGTATTTAAAATGGTTAAGTGTTGTTCTTGTGTAGGAAACATGCATTAAGGTGATTTAAGATGTAACAAGGACTTAGGCATGAGCTTGAGATTTTAGTATGTACCAAAGTCATTTTTGGACTTAGGTAAAGACTTAGGCAAACTTTGGTAAATTAAGGAGAAAGTGTGAACTTGAAAAAGAATTAGAAGTAATGATATAAGGAGTTAGTTGTGCGAGATGATGCTTGGGAGAGGATGTTAAAACAAGGAGAAAGCATTTTGGGATAATAGTTACCATAGGTGAGAAACACCATCTAGGAACCTAGTATAAAATAACATAAGTGTTAGGAATTTTGTGAAGAAATAAGTAAAGGTTTAAGGAATTAGAAAAAGAGTTTGTGAGTGTTTAAAGGATGGTTTAAGTTGTGTTTGAAGTGCCCAAATAAGGTTAGGGGGTACTAGGTAATATGGGGTAAAGTTTGGAGTTGAATGTGAAAAGGAAAATAAGGATTTGGGGCAGACCGGACTTGCGACCGGACTTGCAAGCCCGGTCGGGCCCTGTTACACTACCGGAAATGTTTCTGGAATCGACCGGACTTGGGGGACCGGACCTACAAGTCCGGTCGGACTTGTGTTTGTGAGGGAAAATTTTCTGGAATGGACCGGACATGGGCCGGACTTGTCAAGTCCGGTCGGCATGAATTTTGTGCGGGTTATAAGTCTCTGGAATCGACCGGACATAGGACCGGACATGTAAGTCCGGTCGGAGTGAATTTTCAACGGTAAAAGGGGTACTGGAATGGACCGGACTTAGGCAAGTCCGGTCGGACCAAAAACTTGTAAAAAAAAAAAAAAGAAAAGAATGTGACTTATGTAGTTAACCCTAGGGTGTATAATGAAGGTAACCTAGGGTAAGATAGACATTAAAACATGTCATACAATGTTAAACACTTAGTAAATTGGAGGTTAAGTAAGTTAATTAACCGACGTTCTTGAATTATGTATAGGAGTGACCTACGGAGGAAACCAAACGAGGCAAGGACCAAGGTATGGTTTTCTTGCAGTCTGTTGTCTAGCGGTTTACACCGGTTGTGTGTTGTATGTTTTTCTGTGTGTTACAACGTTATAAGATTTAAACATGTAATGAGTTTACAGTGTTCATATATTGTGATGTGATGTTGTGACTCAATTCCCCTGTGTGTGTCTAACATGGCTTACCACCTATTGTGTGTTGGTTGTTAAGTTCACTATGAACTTCTAACAAGTGTTAACTGGGAAGTGAGGAATCCGGTTATCCGGTCATGCATGTAAGTTAAGAGTAGATATCTGAATCATATTCGACTCTTATGTTGTAAGATTGTTCTCCTTAATTAGGCGTTCGATCTCCCGCTAGCTTCTTCCAAAGCTTACCTATTCTGACTTATGATCGGTTTAGTGGGAACCTGTGTTGTGTGGTTGTTCGGGTCACTAAATCCGAACCATCTGTGACTTAAGTTACTCGTTCGTCTAACCGAACGGTAATGAGTGTGCTTAACGAGCTTAACATGAGGGTGAATCACTCTCTAGGCTCTTATGTTATTTGACCCTTGAGGTTTGTTATTGTGGAACCAAGATCCACCGTGTATGTGATGATGAGCTGTGCACTACTGATGCCATGCTCCATGTTATGTTATGTTATGTTATGTATGTAAATAAATGCCATGTTATCATGATAATTAGCTGCGCGTATCCCGGTAGCCGATGGGCTGCGCGTTAGCCATACCAGCCAAGGGTTGCTGACCCCCGGGGGATCCATATTTCTTATACTGCAGGATGAGGATCGAAGAAGCGGAGTGGCTTTAGATCCTAGGATGTGATTACTTTTGTATACTTTTGGATGTTGGCCCGGGATGCGCCTGTGCTCCTGTGGCGTTATATACTTTTGGTTGTTGCAGTTACAGTGATGATATACAGTGAAGAACATGTAAACACTCGGTATTGTATATGATGTAATTATGGTTTAGTTTTATGCTCGGGAGTCTGATCATCAGACCGGTACAATTGTATTTATTCTGCCTTGTCAACCACGTGGGTGGTTGACGGCGTTGTAGCACCGAAGCGTTAGTTACTGTTTAGTTATTTATTTCCGCTGCGATTTCATTTAGTATCATGTGCGTATTAGGGGTGTTACAGCGGTGGCCATGGTGATGATGAGTTCTCACTCTTAGCATGGGGAAGAAGGCAAATCAGCAACCTCTATTCTAGAAATGACATCTGTAATTTGCTGGTTACAGAACTTGACACATGTCCTTCATGGTGTCACTTTGCATGTACTCCTCCCTATATAATATAATATATCTTATGTTTTCAAAAAAATTGTGTAAAAAAATCTCAAATAATCCTCATTTACAAAATAAATCTGTTTATTAATTTCTTTTAAAACTAATTCCTAAAATAAACTCTCATGAGAAATCGTCCCTCGATTTCACTATTTCTTGAAATTGAAATCATCTTTGGAGAGACGATTCCATTGAAATGTCACGATATCTCAGTTTTTTAAATTCGTCTTTTGAAAAAAACGATTTATCAGTTTCCCAGAAATAAGTGAAATCATGTTTTAAAGAGACGATTTCAGCTTCTAAAATTAATGAAATTGTCTTTTGAAGAGTTGATTTCTCCGTAGTGTTATTTTAGAAATTAATTTCATATGGAAATTAATACACTATTTTTACAAACATGTTATTCTGGACTTTTCTTCAGTTCTGCACGTTAACAAAAAAAGAATCAACAAGAAGCTCCGTATTTAAATGTAGATATATATGATATATAAATATTACCCACTGTAATGCTATATTTTTATCACTAATATTTATTTATAATAATATAGTATTTTTAAACAAAGCTGTTAGTTTTAAAAGTTATAATAAATTATACATCTTATTCGTTAAGTTATTGATTATTTAATTAAGTCAGTAAACTTGGCCTGAACAATTGGCTTTATTACAAACCATAAACTTAACTTTAACAATCATGAAATAACCATAGGAACATATTAACTCTCGGCTAAATTAAGTTTTACACCATAAGATTTCAATATTTGCATTTTAACCCCTTAAACTTTATAACCTTGACATTTAAGTCATTAAATCACTTAGATATTTAACCAAATGTGTAATACCCTTGAGGTTTACCTCCCACATCGATTAGAGGGAAGAGCGAGCCACTCCTTATATGGATGACCTCTCCTTGTTGTGAGGTCTTTTGGGGCTAGGAAACCCCAGGAACAAAACTGTGTGGTCAGTGGGATACTGGGCTATTACAAAATGTGTTCATATAATTTTATTCCCATGCTTAGGTCACAATGGACCATTTTCCAAGTTATATTCTTGACCATGTTTAGCTACCCAAGTTAAAATGCTTAAAACATAAAAATGTGTTTTAAGGAATAACTTACCCTTTTATGCACCAAATTAGGGTTTTCTCCTCTTCACTCTTGGCCCCATTTTTAACAATAGTAGTATATTAGATTTTTGCATAAATCCAAAGCTTAGATGTTGGTTTAGGAGTTCTAAAGCTTAGATTAACCACTTACACTTTAAAAGGTTATTTTTTATTCCTTGTTTCTCCTTTTGCTCTCGGCCAAAATCTAGGGTTTTGAACTCCAATTTCAGCCATAGTTGAGACAAGGAAAGAGGAATCAAGTTATGGTCTTTTATGGATCTAACAAGACCAAGAAGCTTAAAACACAAAAATGTGCTATAGGGAGAAAGATTTACCTTTGATGTTCTAGGTGTGATTTTTTGCCCAAGTTTCAGCCATCTTAAGAAAAACATGTTAAGAGTTAAATGTAGTGTGGATATATGGATATAAGGTAGGTTAAGGTACTTTGAAGCCTTAAAACATGACTTACCCTTGAAGTCATCTTTGGTGTGTTGTTCCTCCTTGAGGCCAACAAAGGAGCTAGAAGAAGCTTCATTTTGTATATGAAAAGATGAATAAGATGTATGTAAGAAGCTAGTATTTCCAGACTTTAAAAGTCAAAGGAGAAGATGGAACCTTAAGACACTTTTCTTACCTTAAGCTAGCTTAGATCTTCCTGGCTCCAAGCTTGAGTGATTTCTGAATTTTGCTCTAAAAATTTGTTGATTTCAGGCTTGAATAGATAAGCAAAGTGGCTTGTTGTGTTCTCCTTGTTTAGTTTATGAAGAGTAGAAGAAGATTTGAGTAGTAAGGAGGTGTGGGTCTAGTTCACCATTGGAGTGTTCTTCAATAACTCAAGGGATGAAGAACAAGGCTAGAGGAAGAAGAAAAGAGGTGTGTTCTCGGCTAAAGGGGAGAATAAGGAAGAAAGTTATCTTGCTTTGCTTAAGTGAATGGATGAATGAGGAGTCAAATGATGACTAAGGCCATTTAAGAAGATATTTTCTAAGGTAAGAAACAAAGTTGGAACTTCTAAGTGACACCTAGCCATTGCCGCCCAACTTATAACATGGAGGGGTAAAGTGGTCATTTTGTGTGTTTGTAATATTATGACTTATAAGTTATACATTTTGGATTTGTTTCATGTTTTAGGTTTGTAACACATGTTGCTACCTTGTCCTAAGGTGGCTTTTTAGGTGATTGTTGCACTTATAAATTATTTTGACTATATAAAATATGCTATATAGTCTTATCACATTGTTTGTGATTTTATTTCATGCGCTAATATGTTACATGTTACGTTAACTTTAGAAGTTGATTTCTCCTTATTAATGTTCCCTCTCGAGTCCATTATTTCATGTGGGGTTTAGTGCCCATTTTGGACTATACATATTTATTTATATATGTATGTTTAGAGGTTGTAAAATTCCTTGGTTAATCAGGCTCAATAGCCTTTTCTTTAATGATTAATCATATATTAAACTCTTTCATTTTGTTAATCCCTTATTAATTAAGGTGATTAATGTTTGGGGTATTTCAATCTACCCCCTTAAAGAGACTTCGTCTGTAACACCTCAACCGCTAATCTCATCATTACCTCTTAAAACTGTCACATTTACCATTAATCTCGCAGCAGAACTCTAAATACAACGACGGGTGGTACAATGCCGTTAGCCACCCACGTGGCTAACTGTAACACCCCTACTACGCACATAACATTACTTGAAATCACAACGGAATTTAAACAACTAAACAATAACTAAACGATTGGTGCTACAACGCCGTCAACCACCCTCGTGGTTAACAAGGCTGAATAAATACAAGTGTATCGGTCTGATGAACAGACTCCCGAGCATAGAACTAATAACCACATATACATTAACATAATACCGAGTATTTACTTACATCCTTCACTGTAAACCATCACTGTAAACTGTTCACAACCAAAATACATAACGCCACGGGAGCACAGGCGCATCCCGGGCCCAACATCCAAAAGTAATCAAAAGTAATCCTGCATCCTAGAATCTAGAGCCATTCCGCTTCTTCGATCCTCATCCTGCAGTATAAGAAATATGGAGCCCCCGAGGGGGTCAGCAACCCTTGGCTGGTATGGTTAACGCGCAACCCATCGGCTACCGGGATACGCGCAACTAATTGTCATGGTGACATGGCATTCATTTTACAACACACAACATATACATTTATCATAACATAGGTATTGTGCACAACATCACACATAACGCACAAGAACAATTCCATTTAGGAAGTGAACCAATACAATTAGTTCCCATGGAGAGCCTAGAGAATGTTGCCATGCTCATGCTAAGCTCGTTACATAACTCGTTACCGCCCTGTTAGATTGAACGGATAACTTAACACAAGGTGCCTCGGATATAGTGATCCAAGCACATCGAACAACACATAGTATGCCCCTGTGGCCCGACGTGAGTCAGTAAAATAGCCTTGGTTAAGCTAAAGGGAAGGTTGGAAACCAAATTGGAAAACAACCATAACATACAAAGAGAATCGAACCGGTTATGACATCGACTCCCATACTCACACGCGTGGCCGGAACAGACCGGACTCCTCACTTCCCCCGTTAGCACTTGTTAGTAGTTCAACATTGAACTCAGTAAACAATTCACAATAATAGGTCAAGTCTTGTTAGACACACACAAGGGAAGAGAGAGTCATACTTAACAACATAATAATATTTAACAACTGTAAACTCTTTACATGGTTTAATCTTACAAAGTCATTAACACACAAGCCGGTGTAAACCGGTAGGCAACAGACTGCAAGAAAACCATACCTTGGTCCTTGCTTCGATTTGTTTCCACCGTAGGTCACTCCTATACATGATTAATAACGTCGGTTAATTAATTTATTTAACCTCAAATTTACTAAATGTTTAACATGATTACATGACATGTTTTAATGTCTTAACTTATACTTGATTACCCACATTATACCCCCTAGGGTTTATTACTTAAGCCATTCTTGTTTTTTTTTTACAAGTTTTGGTCCGACCGACCTTACACAAGGTCGGTCCATTCCAGAATATATTACCGTCAAAATTTTCTACTCCGACCGACCTTGTAAGTTCGGTCCTATGTTCGGTCCATTCCCGAGAGTTTCTTCCCTTTGAAAATTCAGGCCCGACCGAACTTGTAAGTCCGGTCCCAAGTTCGGTCTATTCCAGAGACTCAATCCGTACTAAAAATCCATGCCCGACCGACCTTGCAAGTCCGGTCCCCAAGGTCGGTCCATTCCAGAAACCAATTCTCGCAGGGTAAACTGGGCTCGACCGACCTTGGCAAGTTCGGTCGCAAGGTCGGTCTGCTCCAGACCCTTGCTTTCCATTGCCCATTTAACGCCAAACTTCTCCTAAGGCCTCCTAATGTTTTCTAACATCATTTGGTACACTTATATCCTCATACAACATCCATGAAACTCATTATCTATCACCTTAAACACTTACTCATTTCATACCGAAATTCCTAACACTTATGTTATTTCCTCCTTAGTTTTCCAAGTGGTGTTTCATACCTATGATAACCACTATGCCAATAATGTTTCCTCACCACTACAACATCATCTCCCAAGCATTTTTTTCTTTCTAAGCAACTCCTTGAACATCTTACAAGTTTATAACTCCCATGCAACAAATCACTTCATCCCTTTTTCACCAACAATGCACAAGTCCTAAATACAACCTCACCATGATCTTGAAATGTCCCAAAACATTCTTTTGCATTCTAAATCCTCTAAGATATTGCCTAAGCCCTTTTGACATCTTTAAACAACTCAATGCATGTTTCTTCCACTAGTTGATCACCTTACCATACTAAACATTTCTTAACTTATCAAACTCATTTTAAACCCTTAGAACTTCTTGTTCATTACCTAAATTTCGACATAGGTTCTCCTAGAACTTTACTAAACCAAAACACATTGCTTTCACCACTAAACAACCAAAAACACTTAAAATCCATCAAACACATTCTTATATACAAAACTTCACTCATTTAGCACTACATCACAATATAGTGCATAATTTAAATTGCATGGCACTTAGGCCCTTAAATAACATGGCTCTTAGGCCCTTAAGATGCATAAATCATAAACACTGAATTTCCACAATATACTTGCCTTTGACCTGCAAATACACCCAACAATACATATGCCTTTTACTAAGCCCTTGAGAACATTTTACTAAGTCATTCACCATTGGCTCCTTAAATCATCTTCATAAGCAATACAAGCTCTTTTCTCCTAAGACTTTAAACCACATTAGGTTAGCATATTTACCTCTTTTCCTCACAAACTTCTTTCTTGGTTCCTTGACTAAATCGGTAAGGCTTTTGATTGTTTGTTAACTTCTAAACATTATACAAATGATATAATGAGTATACAAGCTTTAAGCTTCATCTCATTGTAAACCCTAGTTTCACATTATTTCAAAAGCATTAAGGTAGTTGTTTTACCTTGGTATTTGAAGAGAGTTTGAATATCTATCAAGAGAGGACTCCACCTAGTCCTTGAAAGGTTGGAATGAAGCTAGAACAAAGCAATATAATGAGCACCATCAATGGTGATTTTCGGTCAAGATAAAAACATGGAAGAAACATCATTTTTCTTTGAGATTCCTTACCTAGAAGCAAAGGAGATCAATAATATGTAGAAATATAAGCTCAAGCTCCTTCAATGGTGGAACTCCATGGAACCGAAATGGTGGTCTTGAAGTTTTGAGAAGATAGGAATGAAGAGCTTGATGAGAGGAAGAGAATGGTGGTGTTTGTTTTTGATTTGGTTAAATGAGCTAGGAAATACAAGTGGTCAAAGATGGAGTCTTGGTGTGTACTATTGCAAACCGTAAATGGAGAATGAAGAAGAGGTAGAAGAGAGCTTGGAGGCATGTGAAATGAGGAAGGAAATGAGAGAATGAGATAAGTTTTGCTTTTTGAAGATATTTATACCTTAAAGCAAATAGTAACCATTAGTCATCATTTGTTACTTAATTAACTAACATGTTTGGTGACTCATTGCTACAAAAACCGGCCCCCTTTATTACATAAGGGGTATTTTAGTCTTTATTTGTCAATTTAATTACTTATGATAACATATGTTACAAACTAGCTTATTAAAGTTACTATTCATAAAAACAAGGCACATAGATGTGAAATTTTTGATTTCCCATTGATATAGACTTCCAAATGTGATACTATATAGTACACATGTTAATTAAAGAGTAATGATGGACATTAGCCATTCAAAACTCATTTACAAGACAATTTTTCAAAAATGTGCTTTAAGACTCCTTAAAGCACATTTTGTGTTTTAACTTGTTTTCAAGCTTGGTTTTCTTTGATAATTGGTTTAATATGTTCATTAGTATATAAATAAGGTCTTGGTAAGTTCATTAGGTCTTAACCAAGCTTATCCAAAGCTTAGAGCACATTTTAGCCCTAATTGACTTCAAAGCATTTATTTGTGTTCTCTATGGTTTAAATTGTTTACTAATGTTTCTAAGACTCTTTTTTAGTCTTAATATACCATATTTAAGAGTTTAAACAACATACTAAGGTTTGGGGTATTTCACTAACCAGGCCTAACTCAATACAGTAATGGTCTGATGGACCGGAATAACCGAGTACTCAACACAAATACAATACTTATCCATTTCTAACCGAGTCACGTAACACCATTCTCAATTCAGTTCTTTACTATACCGAGTCTACATCATACGGATGCCGATAACACTTTCGGTCTTACACCTCATTCAATACATGAGCAAATTAAAATCTATCTACCCATGCTAGACCACCGTCCCCGTCCTACACTCAAACGGTATCGTCTTCGGTGTACCTGAAAGTAAAAACAGTGCCCCAAAGGGCTCAGTAAAAGCTGCGTATGAAATTCGCATACCCCGCGTGCTAACGGGGGTACGCCGACTACTTTGTCGAGAGCATGAGATTCATTTTAATTCAATCATCATGCAATATAGACATACATTAACATGCACAATAGTACAATCAGTACTCAACATAGAATACAACACTAACTAACACATCAAGGTAGATCTTGCTCTTAGGCCTTGAGGGTTTCTTCCTCACTAATATCTTAGTTACTTATTCATTGTCTTCTCATTCTATTGGGATACTCATTTTTCCTCTTAGTTCTTGAGACACTACAGGACTCATTCTCACTTTCACAATCATTTTCCTTTTAGTAATTCTCAAGCCAAAACACATGGCCTCAGGGCAGAGTCATACAAGACTCACCACCGGGCTTTCGAACCTAGTATTACTTCCCCGGTTTCGACCCTACTCTGGGTCTAGCATGGTGGGAAGGTTCAACTAGCTACGAAACTCTCTCTTAGTTCCTACTTCTTCACATGGGTCCGAATCTCTCTCAGACTTCTCACATTCCACAACCTCCTCTCGGAGTTATAATATAATTATGTATATTAGTCTAGAAGCATCACTCTCGATGTTTCTAATTACTTTGGGGAATTCTTCTTAAATTCGGGTATTCTTAGGTTTAAGGGTTGCCCCAACATTTCGAATACCTATACTTTCGGTTATTTTCTCATACCAGGTCGAATCTCCATATAGGAGGTCGACCGTCCTTTAAAGGAGTTTGAAGGTCCTTTATATCACTTTTACATTTCTTATAAGTTCATATCTTTGAACTATCATCGTTCTCTAGGTTGAGGTTCATTATATCTTTCCACTATTATTTGTTTCGTGGATTATTTCAATTCGGTTCTCTAATAGTTATCGGGAGTTTACCAGTCCCGTACAACTTTCCCATGTTCTAATGAGTTCAATGTTGCTTTATCGTTATTATGGTTCGATAGTTTTCGTGTGTTACCACGTCCTCGTTAATTTACGAAACGACTCAATCTATGAGTCGCCAACCAATCAGTACTCATCTATGAGTCGATCTATAACGCTAAGTTAGACCATGCCGACATTCAAGTATGTTAGTTCATACATCATAATTCAAGACATACACATCAAATGCAATAAATCATTTTCATGCTTTTATCTTGATTAAGCCGGCACACAAGCACACAAATCAACGTAGCACGGTTAGCATACAGGGCATGAGAAAATCATACCTTACACCTTGGTTTCACTTTTACCGTGTCGCCTCACATTGCTCGGTTCACACACGATCCTCTGATAATGTTTCAAACATTGCTATTAATACCAAGCTCATACGGTACATAAATAATTACTACTCCCGTACTTACCCCGTTATCCCGTTATCTCGGTTTTACTCTTGTTAATTTAAGTTCTCACTTCTCAATCACTTCTAGCACTTGTTTATCCTTTTAAGGACATTTACATGTCACCAAACAAGTCCTAAACAACATCTAAAACCATCCCTATTCAATCCATCATCATTAAAAGCCTTAAAAACACTCATGGTTGCAATTTGCACATGGTCCAGGACCTGGTCCGGGTCCCTAGTCCCGGACCAAGGCCTGTGTCGCACTCTCGGGGGAATTTCTCTACTGGTCCGGGACATGGTCCGGGTCCATAGCCCGGACCACCTGCAGGAATCACTCTCGGCTTGTTTTTACTCATGGTCCGGGACTTGTTGCAAGGGTTAGGTCCCGGACCAACCTTTCTAGGCATGTTTCGGGTCTTTTTAAGGTGCGGTCCGGGACTTTGTCCAAGGACCAAGTCCCGGACCCTGCTAAAGCTGCTACACTTGTTGTTTTTCAACCCCAAATCAACCCTTAATCCACACTCAATCTTTCCCTAATCTTTCCTCAAGTTTCCTAATTGTTTTAAACACCTTAAAACATGCTCTAAATCTCTTCAAATCCTTGGTTTAATCCTTGCTCAATTTCAACAAATTTCCATTCTCACTTTACATTTTGCACACTTGTGCATTTCTAACTTCTATTGATAGTTTCTACCTTCTTCCAACCTTACCAAATCACTTATTGACCATTCAAATTCTTCCTAGATCAATGCACTTCTAAAACCCAAGTTCACTCCTTGTTTCACAAGTAAGCACTCAAGTCCATCTCAAGCCCATCCAAGACTTTCTCACACAATTAGTGCTACAGATTTTGCACACTCTCCTCCTCCCTCCAATCAACACTTCAATGTGATTTATTAACTCAAATCAACCTCATCCATACTAGCTAACCCTAGGTTATTCTTCACTCAAAACATCACTTAAATCACTTAGATTTCTACCGGAATTTCGCCATAACCCGACTACTTTTCTAACATTGCCCAAAATTCATATCATCACTTTATTCCTTTCAAAACTAACCAAACCCTTCATGGGTTCTAACAGCACACAACAATTCTCCAAGGCTCATAAAATTCTCCAAATACAACTAATGCATAGATCATAAATGCATGGCTCTTAGGCCCTTAAATCAAGCATTAATTAACAATTCTCTCAACTACTACCAAGTACATATTTAACACAATTTTGGGTTCATTCAATTACTTCCCATCCCAAAATTCTACAAACATTAAGTTAGGCTCCAAGGTAGATTATTTACCTATATTCACAAGCCTTTTCTCTTTTCACTCCTCTTTTTTTCTCTTCTCCTTTCTCTTGATCGAAAATTGGCCAAGGCCATGGAATTTCCCAACTCCAAATCGATACTCTAAGATGAAATGAGACCAAGCAAAGACACTTAGAATCATTGACTACTCTAAATTGCAAAGGGGATTTAAAGCTCAAATTTAGGGATTTACCTTTAAACCCTAGAATTGCTTTTGGCCATGAATTAAAAGGAGCTCCATTCCACCATTGAAGACTTGATCAATAGCTCAAACAAGGAAGAAGCAAGACATTAAGAGGAGCCAAAATCGGCCAAGGCAAGGAAGTGGAGAAAATGAGTTTTTCTCTTGAAACTTTTTACCTTAAATGGAAGAGGAGACTCCAAGAAACGCCAACTTTCTCTTCAAATGGGCTATACCCATGGAGATGAACTTCATCATTTTTTGATTTTGAAAAGAGAGAAATGTAGAGCTTGATGAGAGGAAGAAGAATATGTGGTTAGTTTTTCATTTGGTGCACTAATATGGCTTGAGCATGGATGGAAAGAGGAGCAGCCATGGAAGATCTTTGAGGTAGCTCAAAATCACCTGAATGGGGAAGGAGAAGGGAGATTACGGTGGAAAGGAGAAAAGGGAAGGAGAGAGAAGAGGGAAATGAGAGGAATGAGAGAGGAAAGATGATTTATTACCTTTTTGCTTTATTGACTTTTCTTTTTCTTTTCTAGCTAGGTGAGAGTGTGTGTGAAATACCCCGTAATTAAAAAAATAGTGATTAATTGGGCTAATAAGTAATTTAGAAGCTTAATTATGTCTAAATAATCATGAGGGAATAAATCTCGAAGAAAACGGATCCTTAAAACAGATTAAAGACACTAACGAACCTTAAAGCGCGTTTTTCGAGGAAACCGGGAAAACGCGACTTTAAGCGGGTCAAATAGACTCGTAAAAATTTTGGTCAACTAAACAGTCACTAATAAATATTAGTGAAGGTATAGAACCAATGAAATCAATAAAACGAGAAATTAGTAAAAACTGTCAAAAACGGGAAGTTGTGGGGTAGAAACATAAATAACCCAAACTAGTGTGTTCACTATTGAAATAAAAATGTAAAGTTTGTGTGTGTGGGCTGTGTCAGCCGATTTCTTTCCCCTCTCACACACTCTCTTAATTCTCTTTTCATTTGCAAAAGACAAACACATTAAAAAGCAAAAAGTAAACTTATATCCTCACTTTTACTCTCTCCTACTCCCTCCTATCTTCACTCACGTACTCCCTCTCTTTCTTTATTTCCTTCTTCTTCCTTGGGCAGCCTCTAATGGTGATTTGCATAAACCCACACAACAACCAACTTCTCTCCTCTTGTTAAGTGTCCAAACCTTCACCAAAAATTACAAAAATTATACCATTGGAATCCTCTCATCAAGGAGAACATATTCCTCCTTTCAAAATTCGAAAACAAGCATTTTAATCCCCATGGGTATTCTTGCTTTGGAGCTTTGAAGACCACATTAGAAGCGGACTCTTCACCTCTTTGGTTTTAAGGTAACAAAAATAAAAAAGCACTACCTTTTCTTGCTCTTATTCTCAAAATACGAATTTCTAAGTTGTGAACTCCTATCCTTTTTGTTCCAGCCGATTTTGGCATTGTTGGAGGAGTAGAAATATTGCTCTAGTGTTGTTCCAAGCCTCACCTACTCCTTTGCAAGGTAATAAATTCTTAAACCCTAGAAATTTACCTTAAAGCATTAGTATAATCTAAGGGCTAGTTGGAATTGAATGGTGGTGTGTAATGGGTTGTAGTGTAGAGCTTTGAATCTTCATAGCTGTTGGGAAAAGAGGAAAAGAAAGAAAGAAGGAAGAGGCAAGAAGAAGAAAAACAAACTAGAAGAAGAACAAGGTAAATTATGCTCTCTTGTGTAGTTTTGTAAATGCTTATGTAAAATATTTTAAAAGTTTAAAATGTGTATTGTAAAATGGAAATGAGTAGTAGTGTAATGTGTAGGAAGAACTAAACTATTTTGAAGCTTAAAAGACATTTAAAAACTGTCAAAACATAGATGGGAATTGGAAGTAGTGTGCAGGAATTTTTAGGAGTGTTTAATGCTTAGTATTTGTGTATGAGAGCTATGTATATTGATGTGAATGAAAACAGGTGAATTGGGTAGCAATGTGTGAATAAATGATGTGGTGAGAGTGTAAGAATTTAGGGGAGACCATGTCAAAATTTACCTAGAACTAGAAACTAGGTAAAAATATACCTTTGTAACAGATTTTGGTTTGAGCTAGTTAGTGGGTAGTTTAGGAGAGATAGTCAAATGCATCATAAGCTTTAGAAATGACATTAGAAGAGGGAGCTAAAGATGGAGGGAGTGAGAGTTGAAATCTGTAGCATAATGTAACTAAGAGAAGCTAGGGTAAGTGCTGAAATGAGAACTTAAGAAAATATGTGAGTGAATTAGCATAAAAGGAGTAATAGATTAGTGATGGATTTGAACATGTTTAGGTGACTAATTAGGTGCTAAAATATGTGGGATTAAGTGTAGGAACAATGGGGAATTAAATAGGCAAAGTTTGGTTTGTAACAGATTAAGAAAACTTGAAATCTGCAAAAAAATTAGCAGGGTCCGGGACCTTAGTCCAGGACTAAGTCCCGGACCAGTGTGCAAAAATACCCCGAGAGTAAGTGAAATACCCGGGAATTTCCAAGATAAGAATACTATAGTGTATAAGGTGAATAATAGGTCCGGGATTAGCGTTAAGATGGCCCAGGGATTTAACAATCTACCTTCTCCTTTTAATGTTCACAATTCATTGTAACGTTTTGCTATGGTGACTGCTAGTCATATTCCTAAATTTTTTCTTCTAAATTCGTTAGGTGATTTAAATCCTAAAATACCAATCTAGAATCTTCCTTCTAGCTTGTTAATTTTGAATATCCGGAGTACAATTCCAGTTTGGCTATTTAATATATTGTTTTTATTTGGACTCTTTTTATTTCTATCACAGTAATTGTTATCGGTTTGGTGATCTTTTTTTAACGTAATTGTTTTCTTTCCACTTAGCCCTTAAACTATTTATCTATATTGATCTATTTCTGATTTATTTCCTTACTAGTATTTGTTTACTAATTAACTTCTAAGATATTTTACTCCTCATCCTTATCTTCTGCAACAGTCAAATAAATCTCTTTTCTATTTTGATTAAAGGATATGTCTTTATTTATTAACGGGTTGTTTTTTCTTCCTCCTGAGGTTTCTCAACGTCAATGTATTTAGAAAGTAATTTCACTATTAGTTATTAGGTGTTCCTTTAAAATTGTCTACAAGATTTAAATTAATTCCTCTACATCTTTACAAAATACAATTTATTTAACTTATATTGATAATCTCTAATTCTCTAATTTACTTATTTAAACCACGATCTTATTGATCGTTCCTCATCTTCTTCACGCCGCTATTACTCTCTCTTTCCCAACTCTCAATTCCGCTCCTGCTGGTGTTTATCAGAACCCTTCCCTGGTGCCACTAGAGTCTAACGGGTAAAAGTAGTAGCATAGTTTGAGTGTTGGGTTTTCATTGTGTTTGAGGTCTGCTGATTGTGATTTGTCTAAACCTAGCGTTGGTGTCGACGGCGAACGTCATTGGTGAATCTGTTGGGTGTCTTCTGAGTCGAGAGAGCATCAGGTAATTCTGTGCTCATTGTTGGTTTTGGTGTGGATTGCCTTCTGTCGCAAATGGTGTTTTGAGAAACTTCATGTGAATCTGATGATGGTTTTGTTTTGGGAGTTTTCACTGGTTTCTGATTACTTTGGGGTTCGTGGTGCTCCCTGACCACCATGTTGGTTCTCTGCACCGTGAGCATGAATTGATTACACTGAATGGTTATATATATTTGCGCTGCATACAATGACTGCAGTTTAAGCTCTATGATCTACTTATGGACTGATGATTCATAGGGGGTGTGCACACTTAAGGATTAGGGTGAGGGTATTTGATATTTCGGTCGCTGTGACTGTGGTTGTTTTATGGATACTCCAGTTGAAGACTCCCCGTGTGGTTTACTGGTTTACAACTCGCATGTTTCGCTTATCAAATTCAAAGGGATTTTGGAAAATGTATTTTACGTGATGAGATGGAAATTACTCAGTTCACTGATTTGCGCGATCCCTTCGTGCTTTATTGTTGTTTTGATCGCAGGTACCGATTGCTGACTTGGGGAAATGGGGAATGCACTACGACCTAGTATTAGGAAGTTTGAGTTGTTTTGAGACTTTGGTTGTTTTAAAGTTTTGGAGCACATTGTTTTGGATTCCTTATAATGTGCAGTTGACGATTACAGTTTAAGTTTCTGCACAAATGGGTTATGATTGGGTTAATGTTTTTTTTTTTTTTTTTTTTTTTGATGTTTTGTGATTAATAGCCTGAGCATCCAAAGGTTTGGATGTGGCGGTAGCACCTTGGATTTTGGAAGTCTTCCGCTATTATCTATGGTAATAAGTGTTGTTTAAATCCTCATGTTCCTTTCATAGATCTTAATGTGGGTTGTATAAGTTTGGGTTATTTTTAGTCTCTGTTCTGCTGTTTAACTGCATACAGGGACCTGTCCGACGTCCGTCCGGGACATCCATGTTCGGACAG
>JAIOTZ010002355.1:0-19173 GCA_023374045.1 Limonium bicolor
GGGCAAGAAGTTTAGTCGTCAGAGTCACAAAAATCTTGTAAAATATAGGAGAGATTATTGTTAAAGAATATACCAAAACAAATAGTTCCCTTGACCTATAACAAGGTTAGATGTGCTACCTCCAAAAGTTCTGTTGTGGGGTTTATAGGAACCGACTAAGATAATGCACATTGTATGTATGGTCAGGTCTTGTATTTGTAAGAAATTAGGCTACCCCACAAGGCACCTATATACCGTTGGATCTTACAAGGGTGTTTCTGAGTCTTTGTAGAGTTTTAGGAGTACCCGTAGAGGAGAGACAAAATCACGACAGTCCAACATTCCAAATTCTTGCAATGTTTCTTTTGCATATTTTCTTTGAGTTATGATGAGGCCTCCTTTGGTTTCAAGAAAGTCCATTCTTGAGAAGAATTTTAGTTTTCTCAGATCTTTAATTTGAAATTTTTTGTTGAGTTTGCGTTTTAAAGTATTGATCTCTTTCTTATCATTACCAACAACTAGAATATCATTAGTATAGATGCCTAACAAAGTAGTTTTGTGTCCAAGTTTCTTAATGAATAGGGAATAATCATTAAGAGAGAAGGTAAAACCAAGTTCAAGAAGGAATGTTTCTAGTTTATCATACCACTGCTGAGTGGATTGTTTTAACCCATAGAGTGATTTTTGAAGTTTGCAAACTTTGCTCTCATCATTGACTATCAAACCTTGAGGAAATTTACACGTCCTCATAAGATCTCCATGTAAGAAAGCATTATTAACATCTAGATGATCTAAAACCCAATTTATTTTTATGGCATGTATTATGAGAGCTCTCTCTGTGGTTAGCTTGACTACCAGTGAGAAAGCTTCTTCATAATCAATGTCGTATTTTTGAGTGAACCCACGAACAAGTCTAGCTTTGAATCGGTCTAAGTGCCGTCTAATTTCAGTTTTGTTTTGTATATCCATTTACAACTTATGGGTTTCTTATCTTTAGAGAGAGCTACAATGGTCCATGTTTTACTAAATTCTAAAGCTTGAAATTCCTCTTTCATGGCTTGGATCCATCAGGGGTCCTTACTAGCTTCTTTGTAGTTTTTCTGTTCACGAAGGTATTCAATTTGGTGAAAAATCCTAGTATCCAAAGTGCAAGACTAGATTGTTTTATTGGGAATTATATTAGTCAAAGTATTGAAAGTGGTCATGGAAATAATGTTTTCATTGTTTTGGTCTCCCTGAAGTATGTTGTATGTAACAACGGAGAAGAGATCCTCATCAGAGAGGGAGGAAGAGCGGACATAGTTTTGTAACTTGGTAGGTATGGAGTTGTGGTAGATCTCCTAAGGGCCATATATTTCTCTTGGTTTTCTTAGAGATCAATGTTGTTATTTGTTTCAGTTGAGTTGTGATCATCAAGAGTAATATGTGTTTCAAAATTATCTTGATCATGATTGCGGACAAGAAATGCTTGGGCTGAGTTAGGTCAAGGGACGGGAGAATGATCCCTTTGGTTAGAATTCAAATCAGTTTCATTATCACCCCTTGGTTTTTAGGTTATGCCATATGTCTTATTCCTAACCCCTGATGTAACACCCCTACTCTATTCGGCTCCTAATCATCTTACTTACAATATAATCACAGCGGTAATCTCAACAATTGACTACTGGTGTCACCGTTCTTGCTCGCCCATACGAGTAATAACGTGCTTCCTGATAAGCTCTTAAATACGAAACATTTTCTCGCAGTGACAACAAGAGATAGATCTAAACTCCCAAAACCAATATAAAATACATTCACAGTGAGCTTTCTAAGTATCCAAAACCTATACACGTTTCTAGGTTCGTATTAAAATGCAACAGTGCATGTTTAAATAACTGTAATCAAACTACCCAGCTCGTCACTCTCTTTGCCGACACCGGAAGTTGCATACCTGCAAAAATGGTAGTTTGTGGTATGAAATCAGCCCCTGCTGAGTATGTTATTACCTGACTGTCATGCATCCTCGGACCATTCAGTTATTTGGTCGAGAGCATGCAATTCGTTTCCATGCAAATAGTTCAATGTTGAAACTGTAAAACAACAATATATATTGCAGTAAACTCAAATAACAAACAAGCCCCCGGCTCCACACATCACATCGTAATAAACCACTGAAAGCGTTTACAGCGCTTATATGAGTATAGAGACTCCATTCCAACAAACACTTAATAATTCATAATTGAGTTCAGCGACTCACTCGACCAAACACCCAACCACAATCCACACATGAGTACGGTGACTCGACACAACCAGTTCACAACACACAATATGAGCACAATGGCTCATTCAAACAAATCCACCAACATACCACACATAACCACAAAGCACAACCAATGAACAACAAGGCGAAGTAACGAGAATTATAAACGAGTATGAACTCTCGTCTTTGGCATGCAAGCCCAAATAATGTTCGCCTAATGTACGAGTTAATATAGTCGTTCGTAATTGTTCAGTCATGTCTAATGACAACGTCTCGTTAGAACGACGTGTCTCTAAGTTACCCATCTCTTATGGCGGGTCACCCACGGCAATAGCCACTCCAGCGGTAGAGTCTCCGTTCTACGAACAATCTGTAGTTCGTTGGAAATTTATCCAGATACTTACGGCTACCACACGGTGTCCTAGTATCGTTAATGGATCACAGTTCACAGCAAGAGCCACATCCTTGATAAACTTATCTATACCATCGCATCGCTTTACTATTCTTTTTTTCTAACACAGCAGACCAAGGTCGTAGTCCAATCCTGAGTATGTCGACTCGGGATCCAGTGCTAGATACGAGAGCGGCGTTAAAGAGGTCAATGCTCCGTATATAAGTCTCAGATATTTTATATATCTTATTATCCTAATGCTACAATGTTTTACTTACGTTCCTTATATTACACATATAAGATAGCATCATTGCCACTAGTTCGTTTTATACTATGTTCATATATACGAACGGTACTGTTATCGCACAACAGTAATAATAATAAAGCAGCATTACTACGCAACTCAAGCATATTAATTCACACAATCAGACATTCAATCTTATCACAGATTTTCACACAATGTCTGAACTGAGGAAATCCTCAGAGACAATCAAGCCACATAAATAACATACCGTTCACACTGCTTAGTATTACGGTGGAGTATGAATCAGCTAAAGTCTCTGGAGATCCTCGAGACGCCTCTAACAATCTATTAACATGCATCACACTATGCATCAGCATCTCATATTAACAATACACTACGACACCCCGTACCGTTATTAATCTACCCCGGTTTATTCCCCGCTGTTAACTAATAACATTTGTCGGGTTTTCAGTTTAACTCGGGATTAGGAAAAACGTTATATCACATGCGTGGTTACGTCGAGTATATTAATACTCTTAACTTTAAACGTTTATTATCGCATGTAGTGTAATACACCTTGTGTATGATATAGTTTGTTTCTATATTGCATGTATAATCCTTTATCGTGTAATGTACATCTCGCCTTAGTATTTATTTATTTCTCTAAGGTTTGTTTTTCCAAGTTTAATGTACTATAATTCGTGTATAAAAAAAATACCTTGAACTACATAACCCCATATTATTTCATGTACACTCTTAACATTAGAATTCCATAACTAGTGTTTATAATTCTTTTCCCTTTATCTCATATCATTTTAATTGTGGTAATATATAGTTTTTGTACTATATTATATTTTCCACACTATAACATATACTTATTTATATATATATGCATTATAGGACTATTTATTATATGGCAAGTCATTATAATATATATTCATTCTTTTTAATGAATACCTCTTATATTATAAATGTTATAACTCTTATAACATTAAAACCATATTATAAATTTCATTCAAAAATAGTAGTATTTCCGAACAGCACCTATATTTCTCAAATATTTATAAAATCCACCACATAATTTATATAATGTTATATCATAGTTACATAACATATATTATGACATTTAAGTCATTAAAACAATTATAACCTATAGTTATATATTGTTAATAAAATACCAAACAGCCCTTAAAATTTCGGTATTTATTATTCTCCACTAAACTTCCATAATTTGTAAATCAACCCCAAATTATATTTAATTGTTACACTTATAACGTATACCTTATATTATAATCCTTAATATAATTATAACCCATGGTTATATTTCTTAAAACAACCGAACAGACCCCATGGTCTATTTAAATTTAATTTCCACCACTTAACTTCTTATAATCACCAAATAACCCCATTTAACAACATATAGTTTCTAATGTCATCAAAACTATATATTATACATATATCTTCATAAAACCTCATATATAATTCCAAAAATCACCAAACTATACCAAAAGGTTATAAATATCATTACTAACCTTATATTTTCTCTAAATCTCGGTTTTACCACATATGTTACCCATTTGTAACAATGTTATGAAATATCTTATATTATACTTAGATAATTCATATAAACTCCAAATTTAACCAAATCAATTTCTAAAAATTCCTAATAACCTAAGGTTTGTACTAAACTCCATTTAGTACCCCAAGTTTTCGGAAATAACAATACCACCCCAAGTCTTATAAATCTTTTACAATTTAATACTTATCTCTTCATAAGGTGGTATTTAAATTTCTAAAATTTTCCAAACTTGGTCAAAGTCTCCTATATAGTCAACTTTGACCTCTAATACCAAATGGGACCCAAACTTTCGGTAATTACCTATCTTACCCCATACCTTTCTATTTTACAATTTTGACAAAAACTTTATAAAATGTTATAATTTTTATTAAATTCATTTAAAAAGCCTAAACTCTTCTAAATTAAGCCCACGCTTTCTAATTTTCCAGTAATTACGATTTGGCCCCAAACTTAATTATAAGCATAAATTTAACTAAATAAGCTTATAAACTTAAATTAAAATGGCCTAATGACATGGCCTTATTACAACCTTGAACTTGCAAAATAAATTACACATTAAATGTCTCAAAATATAGTATATCTCACGGCCTCACTTTAGATTATATATTTTTCCACATAATGTCATAATTTGACCATTATGTTAATTAAATCACTTAAATGACTAGCTTAATTTATCTTAGTCATTTTTTTTCCATTATTAGGTTATAAATAACCCATATATTATGTTTCACTCTCGGCACATAAATATATATGCTAAGAATAACATAAAATCATAAGTTTAAGGTGTTTATACCTTGATTATTCCTTGTATGAGCGGTCTCTTGTAGGAAAATTCACCACATGATTTAGACATGTTTAATACACCAAAAAAGATATGGTTATACTCCAAGCTTGAGCTTAACCATAAGGAATAATTAATGTAAGATTTAAGGCAAAAATCACCTTAAAATGCAAGGGAAGTTCCAAGTGAATTCGGCCTGATTTAAACACAAGGTGTTAGATCCACTATATAGACATAAGGAATAGCTAGACAACAACAAGCTGCCTTGGTATTTGATTTTACCTTGGAAAAAATGCCTTAAAAGAGGGTATTTCCTTTGGATCTTGGCCACCCTTGCTCCAAATGGCTAACGAACTGATTGAACATGTAAATATGAAGATTATGAGTGTATAAACTCACAAAAATCAGAGGAAGAAAATCTCTTGAAGACTAGAGAGGCTTAAGGTATGTTTTTACCTTAAAATGCAAATTTGAGCAACCTTTGCCCCTAGACTTGCTTCAGCCGAGTTTGGATGTTGTTCTAACCTTAGAACACTGAGAATGAGCCATGGGAATTGATGATCCACGAAATCTAAGTGTAGGTAGTGAAGAAATGAAGAAAAAGGGCTAAAAATGACCTTAAAACACTTACCTTAAGTGCTTAGGAGTTAGATCTGCCTTCCATGCTCAAGAACAAGGCTTGAGAGCTTCTAGGAAGGGAAGGAGCTCAGTTGGGAAGGCTGGAGTCGGACAAGGAGGAAGGGAATGATTGGAAGAAGTTGAAATAATTGAAAAAGGTAAGTTTTACAAAAGTAAATGGTGTTAGGTAGCTAATTGTCAATTAATGATGGGTGTGCTGTCTTTCTGTCTCCCCTCCTCTTGCCTGCCGACTGCCATGGTGTCAAATGGGTAAATTAATTGACCATTGACCAAACTTGGTCAATATTGACTCAAACGGGCCCCCTTGTGGGGTTTTATTAATATTTTAATATTAAATTGTAAAAATTTGTAAATTTCTGGAATTAAATTTAATATGATATAATGTGATATATTATCATATTTAAAGGTAATTATAACCTTTAAGCCCATTAAAAATCAATTTAGAAGGCAATCTCACAAAAACGTGCTTTAAGGGTTTTAGTGCACATTTTTGTGTCACAAGGTGTTCCTGAGCTTAGTTCTCCTTGAGAACGGTTTTGTTGTGTTCCTTACTTCATTATAATACTTAGGAATCCACTCTGGATCCTATTTGAGGTCATACAATCTTTATGGTGTTTTAAAGCACATTTTTGGCTTTACCGATCTTAAGACGTGTTTTGCCTTGTTGAGATCTTTTAGATTGTTCCCCAATAGTAATTAGATGTTTATTAATCATCTTATATCATTAATAGATCATTTAATTAAGTTTTAAAGGTTAGGGGTATTTCACCTGATGTTTGAGTAACAGTTTTCTGATTGATAGGAATTTGTTGGTGATCTAACAAAACTGTTTTTGGTTCCAAAAATCATTGACTTTGTTATGCCATAAAATTTTCCACTCTTCATCCTTGAGAGGGAAAATGTCTTTAATAAATGTGACATCTCTACTGGTTTTAATCTCTTCAATTTCTATGTTTAACACTTTATATCCTTTGGTGTTGTAGCTATTCCAAACATAAACACATGCATTAGATATATGGTCCAACTTACTTCTACCAGGATTGATGTTAGTGGCATAGCACAAACATCCAAAGCTCTTAACATGATCATATTGGGGTGGTGTTCCATAACAACTTCATAAGGAGTTTTGAAGTTTGAGGCTTTGGTAGGAATCCTATTTATAATGAAGGCGGTATGTTGAATAGCATGACCCCAATGATGTTTTTCTAGGCCAGATTGGAACAAAAGCGCTCTAGTAATTTTCATAAGATGACCTTGTTTACTCTCAACGACCCCATTTTGTTGGGATGTGTGAGGGCAACTAGTCTGGTGGATTATGCCTTTTTCAGTGAAGAATTTTACTCCTTTATTAGAACTCCCTAATTCCTTAGCATTATCAGATCTAAGGACTTTGACAACTTTGCTAAATTGTCTTTCAACAAGGTTTATAAAATCAATCAGTTTGCTCATGGCCTCATATTTGTTTCTTAAAAGTATAGCCCAAGTAGTTCTTGTAAAATCATCAACAATGGTCTAGAAATGCGTGTGATTTTCTAGAGTGTTACACGTATAAGGCCTTCACAATGAATCATGTCAAAAACACCAACAATTTTTATTTTTGAAACTAGGAAACTCAACCTCTTTCTTTTAGCCTTAAAGCAAGTAGTACATGGTGAAATGTGTTGCTATCTAGACCTTATATCACATTCATTTTAACTAACTTCTTCATGGATACATATGTCCTAATATGTAGTGCCAAAGAATAGCCTCCCTTTTTCCTTTTCTATATTTACATATCATGTGTGACATTTAAACCAATGGGTAGAGTAGATTTCAGTTTTCTTAAGTAGTTTCTCAAAGTTGTCATATCAAGGAAATACAGACCACCGAATTCTTTTCCTAATCTAACTTCAATGTCTTTATCAAAGTCCAACACAAAAAAATCATCACGAAAGGTTATATGTTTACCTAATTGTTCTACCAATTTTTGCATAGAAAACAAATGAACATAAAGCTTGGAACCAACATAACATCATTGAAGGAGAAAGTATTATCAATAATAATTTCTTCAACACCTTCTACATGCTTTTTATGGCCAATAGGTAAAGCTATAAACCTATATTTTTTAGTTTCTTTGTACTCCTGTATAAGATTTCTAGGTCCAGTGCTGTGTTTCATTGCACCTGAGTCAAGACTCTAGCTATAACACCCTTGGGTTTACCTCATATGAAAGTACACGATGATACAAATCTAACGCCGCAAACGGATTCGAAAACGGACTTCAATCGAGTCTTAAAACTGAGATTTAAGTTCTGTCCGGACTTGTGTCTGACCTTGAAAGTTCGGACACAAGTCGAAATAGAAATCATGGTGTATCCGGACATACGTCTGGACGTCGAAGTTTGGACGGAAGTCGAACTCCAACCCCTAGACTCGTCCTTGCACTCTAACCGGACATACATGTCCGGACAGATGTCCGGGCACCACAACCTAGTGATAATAAAAATAACTCTCGGGGCCTGTCCGAACATGGATGTCCAGATGGACGTTTGGACGGGTCCAAAGTTGCGAAAATCAGAATGAAAACAGTGTCGGAAAGAGTACAAATTGACCATAATATCAATGATAATGGAAAGTGAATGTTTATACGCATATAGTGTGAATGTTTACCATAAAAACACAGCGAAAAATACTTCAAATCCAGATTGCTACCACCTCACTCAACCCTTTGAGTGCTCAGGTTATTCCTCGACCAATTCAACAGAAAATATGTTCCCAAAAACATTATAACTCAAATGTTGTAACCCAAATATTGTAGCTCAAATACTGCAACTCGAATATGACAACTTAATCAATTATCAACTCCTAATGCTATGTGATAGCACATCTCCCAGCCCCAACTTCAGTAATCCATACCTGTGATCAGAAAACAATATACAAAACATGAAGGGATCGCGTGAATCAGGGAAACTGAGTTAACTCTGCCTCATTGTGTAAAATACATTTTGAAACTCCTTTTTGAATAATCAAACCAATAACTCAAACAACTTCATTTCTGAATCAAAACCAATTCCAACAATCACCAATCATCAAAATAAATCGGGAGAGCTTTCACCAGGAATCAATCACAAGTATACGAAGACGAACACCCAAATTGGGGCCGTAACAATAATAATACCACCTCACCCTAAGTCCTTAAGTGTGCACACCCCCCAGAAGGTACTTCTGACCTAAAGGAGTAGATCATAGAGCTTAACTGCATTTCAGTGTTCACAGTGCAAATATATATATATATATACACAGGGTACAAAGTACCAACAATTACACGGATCACCATAGAGGTACCAACAATTTACACGGAGCACCATAAAGGTACCAATAATTCACACAAAGCACCAATCGGTACTAGCCAAGTAATTAATCCAGTGAAAGTTTTCCAAAAACAGTAATCAATTCCAGTTTATAAAACCATTGAATCCAGAATACGCAGAGGAAATAAATTCCCAACTTCCAAAATCCCAAATCAGGGTTTTAATAATCCTTCAACAGCTAGCAAATCACACGAGAAAACAATAATGAGCACAAATGTTTACCTGGAGTCCATGTTCAGCCAAGAAGAGGCAACACCCCAAACAATAGCATCCATCATTAACGAACTCGAGATCTAAGATTTAATATACATGTTTTTAACAATCCCTCAACAAAAATGTAATCGAATTATAACTAGGGATGTCAATGGATCGGGTTCGGGTCGGGTGAAGCATCACCCGCATCCGTCACCCGGATATATCATCCATCATCCGTCCATCCATCACCCATTTATTCTTCATCCGTCCATCCCTCATCCGTGGGTGATTAGGGTGGATCGGGTGATAATCATTTCTATATCATAAACAATAATTTTTTAGTATAGTAATTAATATAAAAAATTTTGTATTGTTAAAGGTAAATTTTATTTGTATTTTAAGTAATTTTACTCTAACATGATTAAATATTCCACCAATATCAATAAGAAAATAAACATAATTTTGCGTTGCATGAGGAGACAACAAAAATGGAAAGTAAATGATAAGGTTACAACTATTTGTTATATAAAGTTTGTTTGGTTAATTGAAATAAAACAAGGTGTAACTTTAAATGGATGACGGGTCGAGTGATAATTGGATGACGGATTGGGTGACGGATGGAAAAAATTCATCCATCACCCGACCCGATCCGTCACCCGACCCGATCCGTCACCCGATCCGTCATCCGTTTATTTCGGGTTTTCATCCATTTACTTAAATCGGGTGGATCGGGCTAGCGGATATCCATTTAAAACTGTCATCCCTAATTTTAACCTCGTAAACCCCAACTAAATACAATTACACTTACCCTTCCAAGACTCTAATTGGCGCCGACGAGGAGCTTGAAGAAACTTGAAGAAACAGAGGAAGAACTAGAGATTTTGTATTGGGGAAGATGAATGTGAATACTGATGAAGGAGATAGGAGTAGGGATACGTATTTGTAGAATATTTAGTGAGAATAAGTGGGGAAATAATAACGTAAATAACTATGATAGTAAATGCTTTTAAGTAGAGAAATAAATTGAAGAGGATAAGTATTGGTTAATAATTAAATGCAAAAGAATAAGATAAAGATGATTGATTAGTAAAATATGGGATACATTAATTAATGGAAATGTAAAAAGTAAAATGATTACTAGTTAGGAAAATAGGAAATAAAACAATTAATTGAAAGATAAGGGGTAAAATAATTAATCAGTTAGCAAGAGATAAGATCGGACCTAATTATCTTTAGAGAAAGATATGAATAATTATTTTAGGAAGAGATACAAGTAAAATCAAATAATTAATTCAAAAGGGAGATAAGGATGAACGTTGTTATGTTACGTCAGTAGTATATGAGAATAGTGATATTAAATAATTTAGAAATCTTTATCTTCAACTGCTTAATCTTAAAAGAGAGAGTAAAATAATAAAAATAATTCCCTGGTCCGTTACTATCCTCTAACTTCAGATAATTCAATAACAAACTATTATAAAATTAACCCAATCGTATTGTTTAAATGATATAAATTTCCTAACTCAAAATACACGTGTATTACATCGCGTCCCCCTTAAAAGAAAGCTTCGCCCTTGATAAGCCGCAGACTTATCATATTTTATGCATTAGATTTAGCATTATAATTATCTAAATAAGGTTCAATATATGTTATTTATGTTATATTATGTGTTAAAGTATATTATTTGTACAGACTTATGTTTTTGTGAGTTTTCTGTGCAAGGAATGATTTTCTAGGCAAAAGTTCAAGTGATGCCGGATTCAATGCCGGATTAATCCTGCACGGCATGAGCATAGATCGGAAAAGGAGCTTTGCCGGATACGATGCCGGGTAGATCCCATCCGGCATAAGTGAAGAGTCGCCACGGTTGACCAGACGATGGCAGTTATTGACCGTTGGAGATTTATCTAGTGCCGGGTGTGATGCCGGGTAGCTTCTACCCGGCATATACACTGTTTCGCGCAAATTTGACGGTTTTGACCGTTAACAGTTGGGCACATTGAAATACCCCAAACATAAATATAGTGATTAAGATAATTCTAATCCGTATGTAAGAGCCTAATAATGCTTGAGTAATATTGGTAAGGAAAAATAAACCCAAAAGAAATAAATGAACGCTTAAAAAGCGGAAAACGCTAAATAAGCGTTAAATAACCATAGGAGGTATGAGACCTCGGTTAGCGTATTATATGGATTCTAAAGGTATAATAAGACCTAAATAATATATGGGAACAACTCCCGAAGAAAACGGATCCAAATAATGAATTAAAACGCTAATAGAGCTTTAGAGCACGTTTTTCGAGAAAACCCGAAAACGTGACTTTAAGTGGTCAAACGGACCCGTAAAAATTATAAATCATTAAATGACTACTATTAAGCATTTATGGAAGCTTAATAGTTAATAAAATTAATTAAAGAGAAAATTCTGGAAAACGGTTCCGGTTAGTAAAAACTGTAACAACCGGAAGTAGCGGGGTGAGAGTGTAATAAAAGAAAACTTGTGTGTCCACTTTTGTAAATAAAAAGCAAAAATTTGAGTGAGTGTGTGTGTGTGTGATCGGCAGCCCCTTTCCCTCACACTCTCTTTATTTCTCTAATATGCTAAAGGACAACAATAAAGTAAAAGCAAATAAAAACTCTCTCACCTCACTCTCTCATTTCCCTCATCTCTCTCTTCTTCCTTATCCCCACCGATTTCTCTCTTCTCCCTCCTATGCTGGGCGATTTTTGAAGCTCCAAGAAGCTCCAATGGCTTCTCCACTTTGACTCCATGCTCCACCTCCATGTGAGCCCCAAATGCGAAAATAAATACATATTCTTGCTCCCCTCATCATCCTCTACACTTCCCTCTTTTTAAAATTCGAAAATGATGAAGTTCATTTTCGTGGGTATACCCCATTGGTGAAGAAAATAGCATCAATGTGTAGCTTGGGGTTCCCTCTCTCCATCAAGGTAAAAATCTACATGAAAAACTCATGTTTTCTCCATCTTGTTTCATAACCGATTTTTGCCCATTGTAATGCCTTGTTTTCTCTCTCTCTCTCTTTTGAGCATAATATCAACCTTGCAATGGTGGTGGAATCACCTTCTTGAACTAAGGGCTAAAACCCCTCCTAAAACTCTCCAAAGGTAAACCCTAGAAATCTTGTTTTAAACATTTCAATGAATTAGCATTATTATGAGGGTTAGTATGTTGATTTCAATTGTTTTGTGTTCATTGGGTGATGGGAATGGAGTTTGGCAACTCCATTCCCCACATAACCGATTTTGGGCAAGAAAGAAAGAAGGAGGAGAGTTGGAAAGAAAGAAGGAATTATAAGCTCAAGGTAAGAGCTCCTTCCTAGTGCTAAATTTTAATGCATTAGAGTAATGGGAATGGGTAAACCAATTTAAAGAACCCAAACCTTGTATTAGTATTGTAGTTGTGGAAGTTTAAGTATTGTGAATAAGTATGTGGATTGTAGGCCTTGGAGCCAAATGAATTATGTATATGTATTGGTATTGTGGATTGAGGAAGTATTGGTGAATGCATATTGCATCGATTGCTGGTAGGACCCTTGTATGGGTGTGGCTAGTTTAGGAATGAATTTGATGAAAAATGTGTATGTGGAGAAGTAAGAAAAGTAGGTGAACTATGGCGAAATTTTGGTAGGAATTATGTATTTAAGAATGACTTGGTGAATGAGAGAACAAAGGTGTATATGGGATTGAGTAGGTATGTTTAGTGATGAAGTGGTAGTTGTAGTATGAGAAATAAGAAGTGTAAAATCTGTAGCAAAGTGTATAAAAATGCATTGGAGAAGTTAGGAAAAATTAGTGTGTAAGAATTGGTGAAATGAATGTTGGACTTGGGTATAGATATTGTATTTGCTTGGAAATGTATTTGGGATGCTATGGGTGGCATTGGCATAGGAAGTATTGAATGGTATAAGATGAAGTAAAAATCTGTAGCATGAGAGGAACCAAAACTACTATGAGTGCAGGAATGGAAGTGAGGGAATTGTGTAAGTTATTTGATGGATTTAGTAATGGATTTGGTGGATGAATTAAGGTGATTTAGAGGGCTTAATTAGTGCTAAAACATGTGGGATTACATGTAGGAAGATTGGGAAGAAATGGGTAAGAAAAGAAGTGAAAAACAAAATCTGTAGGTAGGTTCTGGACCGGTCCGACCCAGAGGTTGGGGAGGACGGTGGGTCGGACGGACACAGGCCACGGAACCAAAACTACTGGAATGGTCCGACCCAGAGGTGTATGGGTCGGACGGAACAGTTCTGGGTCGGACGGACAATTTCAGAAGACGGAAAACTTACTGGAATGGGCCGACCCAGGGCTTGGGTCGGACCGTGGGTCGGACGACCCAAAACTTACAAAAAAAAAAGAAAGAAAGAAAGTGTTTTATCATATGGTTATAGTAATCGTATGTAGGTATATATATGTATGCCAAAACACATATATGCATATGTATGTAGTAATACACCATTAATGAAGTAGCAATGGTAAGGAAGTAAGTATATATGAAATACCCCGTAATTAAAAAAAGTGATTAATTAGGCTAATTACATTTTTAAAGGCTTAATTACACTAAAATAAATACTAGGGAATAAATCCCGAAGAAAACAGACCTTTAAAATGGGTGAAAAGCGTAAACGAACCTTAAAGCAACGTTTTCGAGGAAACCGGGAAAACGTGACTTTAAGCGGGTCAAATAGACTCGTAATAATATTGGTCAACTAAATAGTCATTAATAATATTAGTTAAGCTTTGGAACCAATGAAATTAATTAAACGAGAAATTCCGGAAAACGGGTACCGTTAGTGAAAACTGTAACAACCGGTAAGTTTGAGGGTGAGAATGCAAATAAAGAAACTTAGTGTGTCCACTTTTGTAAATAAAAGTTGAAAAATCTGTAGATGGGGTGTGTGTGGGCTGGATTATTAAGCCCTCCCCTCTCTTTATTGTTCCTAATGCACTAGGTGGACAAAAGAAATAAACAAAAGCAAATAAAACTCTCTCCTCACTCCCCTCACCCTCACTCACGCATCTCTCTCTCTTTCTCTATTTTCCTCCATTCTTCTTCTACCCTGCGACAAGCATGGAGTTTGAAGCCCCCACTAAACTCTTCAACTTCTCTCCTCTCTTAGAGTACCCAAATATCCTCCAAATGCAATAAAAATTACACCACTAGAATCCCCTTGCAAAGGAGAACATTTTCATCCTTTCAAAAAACTAAAAGCTCTTATTTTTGTTTTGTGGTGTTCACCATTGGAGATTTGAAGCCACCATTAGAAGCACCTTCACCTCCTTATTATCTGAGGTAAAAAGTAGTTCGAAAATCCATCGTTTCTAGCCCTCATAGCATTTTAAGAATTTCAGTTTTTGAATGCTTTTCTGTTGCTTCAGCCGATTTGGCCCTTGGGCTAGAAATACTGGCCTCTGCTAGTCAAGAACGTCATCTACCCATTGGAGGTAATACTTTTAAAAATTAAATTCTAGGGTTAGTAAAAATGGATGCTAATTGGTATGTGTATTGGTATGGGTTGTAGCACTTGGTGTGTGAACCTCATTGAAACCGAGGAGCAAGGAGAAAGAAAGAGGGAAAGGAAAAAGGAAGGAAAGAAAGAAACTAGCAAGTCAAGGTAATGCTTTACTTGGGATGGGATATTGTGTATTGCATTTGTAACAGTTTTGAGTAAGTAAAATGAGTAATGTAACGAGTAATGAGTAGTAGTAATGTAGTAGTGTAGTAGAGAAGAGAATGTAACAGTTTTGAAGTTTTAAATGATGATTAAAGCTTGGGAAAACATTGGGTAGTGAACTGTGTGTGTGTGCGAATTTTATGTTGTTGTGGTAGTGTAGAATTGGGAGTATAATGTATTGTTGTAACAGGTTGAGAGAATGAGTATGTGTGAGCTGAAATAGTGTGTGGAGAATGTTAAAAAATAGGGGAGACTATGCCAAATTGTGTAGAAGATGAGGACTTAAGATGTTTAAGAAGAGGAAGTATTTGGAGAGTTAAGGGAGTGTTCTTAGTTTGCAAAGATTTTGAGAGAAGCGTTTGTAAATGGGATTAAACTAGAGTGTAGGTAATGCATTTCGGATGCTAGGAATAACATTAGTTGAGGGAGGAGTTGGAGTATAGGAGTCAAGGTGAAATCTGTAGCATAATAGAGGAAACAAAATCTGTAGCATAAGTGAAGAAAAATAGCATGAGTGTTGAAATGAAATGAAGAAATGTGTAAGTGAGAGTAGGTATTGTGTAGTAAGTTTGGGGGATGAATTAAGGTGATTTAGAGTGTTTAATTAGTGCTAAATCATGTGGGGAAGTATTGGTAAAGATTAGGGGAGCAATGGGTGAAATTGGGAAAAAAAACAAGGCCTGTAGCAAAGTTCTGCTACTGTCCGACCCCAGCTGGATCAGACGCTGGGTCGGACAGGGCCTGAACAAACGAAAATAAACTTTCTGGAACCGTCCGACCCAGAGCCGTGAGTCGGACGTGGGTCGGACAGGCCTTGAGAAAACACCGGTAATTCATTCTGGAACCGTCCGACCCAGAGCCGTGAATTAGACGTGGGTCGGACGGGCCTTGATAATCGACAAGAAATCCTTCTGGAATGGTCCGACCCAGGGCCGTGAGTCGGACGTGGGTCGGACGGGCAAAAATTTTCTTCATCGAAGTTTCTGACTTCGTCCGACCCAGAGGTTGGGTCGGACGTGGGTCGGACATGGCTTGGATGACAAAATCGAAACTTTCTGGAATGGTCCGACCCAGAGGGTATGGGTCGGACGGAATAGTGCTGGGTCGGACGAGAGTAATTTCAGAGGACGAAAACCTACTGGAATGGTCCGACCCAGGGTTGGGTCGGACGGTGGGTCGGACGGCCCAAACACTTACAAAAAAAAAATGTTTTAACTATATGACTATAGTAATCATATATACATATATATATGCCTATATACCTATATGCATATATATGTAGTAATACACCATTGATGAAGTAATAATGGTAAGGAAGTAAGTAAGTGGGTAAGAAAACAAGTTTATGAAGTAATAAAGAAAAGAATGGTTTTATAACCAAGTATGAATGTAAAGAAGTAGCAAGTATACATTGAAAGTATCAATGAAGGAGTAGGTAGATCAAAAATGGATCATTGATCATACTACTTCCTGTATGTATAGGACTCCCATAGTTGAGCTCCAAAGGAACCGGTAGTACCCTACGACGGTGAACGGTATGATTTCCTCATGCCCTGTATCCTAACTTGGTTACCCCGATTTGTGTGCTTATGTGATCACCAATAAGATAAATGCACGAACCGGACTTATATTGCACTTAATTGTGTTTGAACTATATTGTTCTTGTTTATTGCTCTTGAACACATAGTTTGTATAATTCATGAAATGAATGGATGGAAATGAAGTGTATGTGTAAGTATGAGTACTTGTGTATGTATGTATATATGGAAGTAAGTATGGACTTCTACTAATTCCTAACAACCTAGCTCCTAACATGATAATGAGTATATGGAATGAGTAGAAGCCCGATATACGTTTCGGCCACGCGTGAGGATAAGGAACCACACAGGTTGGAACCGAATCCTGGCTCTAAATCTTTTCCTTGGACCAAATCCCTTGAATGGGTAGCATCCTGTATTAGTGAGCCACCCTAAAGCCCGGTGGGGGATGTAGTAATCCCTGCCCGAGGTCATACCGACTTAACTGGAAGTAAAGTATGTAAGAAGTATTGTATTGTATTGGTCTTGACTATTGTAAGTCATTGACCCGGAGTAAAAGTATTGAACACCCGATTAAACCCGGGTGTGTAATAAGGCTAACAAGACCCTTGTATGTATTGGAGAATTGTATCTCCGTGATGCGTGAGTATGGTAAGTAATGAATGACTGTATTGTATTCCTTGGATGTAGTGTATGTATGTATGCTCGGTAAAATGAATGTATTGTATTGTATTGTATAAAGCATGTATGTATGTATGAATGAAACGAACCGCATGTACTCGACCAATAGTTGGCGTACCCTCGCTAGTACGCGGGGTATGCGGTTATCATATGCAGCGTAAGCTGACCCCTAGGGGAATGTTTTTACTCCACAGGTACCCGCGAGGCGTGAAGGTAAATTAAGGTCAAGATTGATTCTTTTTGGAGTAGTAGTAGGATTGGATGGTGTACTGAGTTGTACACGCTAAGGCCTTTTGAGCAGCCGGTGTACCATGTGGTACACCTTTTTGGATATTAAATTCTTGATTGGATAGAAAGGAGTAGTTGTATAAACTCTTCATTTTTGGGAAGTAGTCTTGGAATGTAATTCATGTACTTTAGACACTCGGTAATCAAATGTATAAGTAGTATTTGGTATTGTAAATAAGTAGTATGTATGTAATCATTCTAATCGTCAGACCGATACGGTAGTTAGTAGCCTTGTTAACCTTGGATGTTAACGGCATTGTACCACCCGCCGGAGTAGGTAAGTATTCCGCTGCGAGTAAGGTAATTATGGAAGGATTAGAGAATAATGGAAGGATTAGCGGTTGGGTGTTACAAAAAGTGGTATCAGAGCGAAGTATCGCTCTGATGATTAGACTCTTAAGTGTAGTATTACCAGTTAGGATTTCAACCGTCATAAGACGGATATTTAGAAACCTAACTAGGAACTACCGTTGTTAACAACGGATACCCTTAACGTCTGCAAAGACGATACCATTGTTTGAATGAAGACCATGAGGTCATAGTATCACAACATCTAATGTAATCCACACTTGTTCAGATTGTCAGGACGGGGTCGAGGCCGACCTAGAGGAGAGACATCTGATGGACCTGGCGCGCAGACGATAGCCGAGATCGTCGCCGCCACGGTAAGCACAGATGCTACCGCAAGTAATAACGGTTGTACAACAAACACAGCAAAACCACCAGCAGCAGCAGCAGCAGCAGTAGTCCGACCCACCTCATCCCCGGGAAACGAATTGGGTAAAAGTTGTCGCCGACCTTCGACCCCATGCTTTAGAGGCGAGAGCGACCCCGCCAAGCTCGAGCCTACCCTCCGAGATGGGACGGCCTTCGAGACACTTGAGACTCCTGCTGGAGTTCGAGTGAGGATAGATGTGTACTACCTCAAAGACGCGGCTATGACTGGTGGAAGCTCGTTAAGGGCCGAGCACATAGCTACCCTGCTTTCGGATGGGAAGCATTTACCTCTCTCCTCCGATACTACTACTACGACCCCGAGCATGTCAAGACCAAGAAAAGGCTTGAGCTCGATGCACTCAAAATGACCGAGAAGATGACAGTTGATGAATATTACCTACCGCACCTTCACCTCTCTTCTCCGACTTCTACCCGACCTTGGGTATACCGGCCAAGTCTTGGTCGACCGCTTCTCCGGCGGATTGAGCCCTCGACTCCGGTATGGCATGGGCTTCACACGGTTTACCAACCTCCCTTCTGTAAACAAGTTGAACCCTTAAAAAGCCATGAGTAATGTGAATTAGTATTCCCGTATGTAATGTAACTAATGCCTAGTAATTCAGGAGTGTTACCACGCTGCATCTCGAGTTGAGATCACCTGCCAGCTGAGAGATGAGGAACAAGCGCTGAAGCGCACGGTGAGCGGCAAGGGTAATCCTCCGATGAACAAAACCAATCCAAACCTGGAAGAAAAGGAAGGGGAAGCACTCCCACCATCAGAAAAATACATCCGGAGACGGCGGTGCCCATGCTGAGAAGGGCAAGGCCACTAGCCATTACAGATTGCCTACC
>JAIOTZ010002356.1:0-19169 GCA_023374045.1 Limonium bicolor
AACCAAGAACCTTCAACAGTGAATAGCAGAAAGTACATAGTGCAGACAAGGAAACCTTTCGAAGACATGAACGCTGAGGACAGAATTAGGAAACCCATTACATGGGCAGATGATATGTAGAACCCTCATAAGGATCAAGCAAATTCTTAAAATCTAGAGGAATCTACCAAAGGACGTGAATATAAACGCGTGACTACGCAAGGATAAAAGACAAAGTGAAATACCCCAAACCTTGGTATGTTGTGTAAATGTTAAACTATGGTATTTAAAGGCTAAAAAGTGCCTTAGAAACATAAACGAACCATTTAAACCATGGTAAAACACAATAAAACACTAAGACACGGTTTGAGCAAAAACATGCTCTAAGCTTGGAGTGAACTTGGCTAGGACCCAAAGAGCCTACCAAGACTTGATAATGTTTAATTATGACTTTATAAGGCTAATTAAGTCCTTAGGAAACTTTGGTAGACAATGAAACCAACAAAACACAAATAAATACCTTAAGGTCAATATGGGCTAAAATGTGCTCTAAGCTTGGGATAAGTGTGTATAAGGCCTAATGGTCATACCTATGCCTTATTTATATGTTAATGAACATATTAAGTCAATTACCAAAGAAAACCAAGCTTGAAAACAAGTTAAAACGCAAAATGTGCTTTAAGGAGTCTTAAAGCACGTTTTTGAAAAATTGTCTTGTAATGAGTTTTGAATGGCTAATGTCCATCATTACTCTTTAATTAACATGTGTACTATATAGTATCACATTTGGGTGGCTATATCAATGGGAAATCAAAAATTTCACTTCTATGTGCCTTGTTTTATGAATAGTAACTTTTATAAGCTAGTTTGTAACATATAATGTTATAAGTGATTAAGTTGGTCAACAAAGACCAAACACCCTTCTAACTAAATGGTGGCCGGTTTTTTATGAAGGTGAGTCACCACCATGTAAAAAGCAATTAAGGAAAGGAAGGGTAGGAAGGTAAAAAGGAGGAAGTTACCTTTTAATACAAATATCTTGTTAAAGCAAGTTCTATCTTCATTTCTCCTTTCCTCCTTCATTTCACACGTCCCCAACCTCCCTTCTTGCTCTCTTTTACGAGCTGATACAGCAACACCAACACCACCATTGTTTTCCATCTTTGAATGCTTGTAACTCCTAGCTCCATGGTCCAAATTCAATTCCAAGACCACCATTCTTCTAGTTGGAGCAAGATCTACACTTCTACCTTTTCAAATCTTCAAGAACTCAGTTTTGGTGCCAAGGAGATTCACCATTGATGGAGCTTGAGCTCACCTTTTCACATATTATTGTTCTCCTTTGCTTCTAGGTAAGGAATCTCAAAGAAAAATCAAGTTTCCTCTCCTTTTAGTACATGGCCGAAAATTCACCTCACCATGGTGTCTTTACCTTGCTTGTTTTAGCTTCATTTGAATCTCCCAAGGGCTTGGTGGAGTCCTCTCTTGATACTCATTCAAGCTCTCTTTCCATTCGAAGGTAAAACAATTACCTTGATGTGTTAAAACAATATATGTAACTAGGGTTTACAATGAGATGGAGCTTAAAGCTTGAATACTCATTATGTTGTTTGTATAATGTTTAGTAGTTGGCAAGGAACCAAATGCCTTACCGGTTTTGTAAGGAAACAAGAAAGAAATTTGGGAGGAAAAGAGGTAAATATGCTATCTTAATGTGGTTTAATGCCTTAGGAGAAATAAGCTTATAATGCTTGTTAAAACTACCTAAAGAGCAAATGGTGAATGACCTAGTAAAGTGTTCTCAAGGAGACTAGTAAAGAACATATGTATTGGTGTATGTATTTGCAGGTCAAAGGCATTATTTATGTGGGAAATTCAGTGTTTAAGGATTATGCAATTTAAGGGCCTAAGAGCCATGTTATTTAAGGGCCTAAGTGCCAAGCAAGTTTAATTATGCACTATATTGTGATGTAGTGTAAATTTGGTGAAGTTTTGTGAGTGATAATGTTTTGATGGATCTAGGTGTTCTTGAATGTTTAGTGGTGAAAACTATGAGCTTTGGAATGAGGTGCTAAGAGAACCTATGGCAAAATTTGTAAAATGTATAAGGAGTTTTAAGTGCTTAAATGAACTTGGTTGAACTAGGAATTGTTAGGAATGGATACATGTTTACTTGAGAAGAAAACAAGTGTTAAGGTGATCTAGAGTGATGCAAGGATTTAGGTGTTATCTTGGAAGTTCTAGGAATTCAATGTGTGTTTTGAGAGTGTATTAAAGTCTTGAAGAAGTTTGTTTAAGGTTTAGGTTATGTTGATGAATAAGGGAAAATGATGTTTAGGTAAGGTTTTGAGAGAGGAACTTTAAGGAGTTGTGAAAGAGAAGATTTGGTTGGTAAGAGAAGATGCTTGGAAGATGATGTTATGATGATGAGGAAACACTTTGGTATAAAGGTTATTAAGGATGAAACACCACTTGTTAAACTAGGAGAAAACATTGTAAGTGTTAGAAATTTTGTGAAGATATAAGTAAAGGTTTAAGGAATTAGAAAAAGAGTTTTGTGAGTGTTTAAGGATATCTTAAGGTGTGTTTGAAGTGCCCAAATGAGGTTAGGGTATACTAGGAAATATGGGGTGAAGTTTGGAGTTGAATGTAAAAAGGAAAACAAAGATCTGGGGCAGACCGGACTTGCGACCGGACTTGCAAGTTCGGTCGGGCCCTGTTTACCCTGCGGGAATTAGTTTCTGGAATGGACCGGACATAGGACCGGACTTACAAGTCCGGTCGGAGTAGAAAAATTTTGACGGAAATGTGTTCTGGAATCGACCGGACATGGACAAGTCCGGTCGGCAAGTCCGGTCGGACCAAAAATATGGTTTAAGGTTATGAAATGATATGTAATGATGGGGATTGATAGGTAATGATGTTATAAGGTTGTTAAGGACATATTAGGTGAGTTTTAGATGGCAATTAAGTGGGTGAAAAGTTGTATCAAAGATGTGAAAGTAAAACAAGTTAAAGTGTAAAGTTATGTAACTAAGTTAACGGGGAAAGTTAAGCATTAGACATTAAATAATCAAGCAAACCCCGATGTTAATAAAAACACATGTGATGTTAACAGTTGTTCGAGAATCGCTCGAGGAACATAAGTGGACGTGGTAAAGTGGACTCCGATGACAGGTATGGTTTTCTTGCAACCTGTGTCCTACCGGATTACACCGGCTTGTATGCCAATATGTTTTCTTGGTGTTGCCACCTTGTAAGATTAAAACATGTAATGAGTTTATAGTAATTCATTTATGTGTGTTGAATTTGGCCTCGATACCATTAACCTTAAGTATGTGTTAAACCTTAGCTAACCAAGACTAGGAAACACATGAAGTGATCGGTATACGGAGTTGACGGCCCAAAACCTTGGAGAACGTGCTAACCACGGCTATGTGTGAGTTAGTTGGATATTGTTGTTGTATGCAAGTGTGTGAACCTCCCTTGTGTGCTTAACTCGGTTATGATCCGTATGGTGTGTGATGTGGTGTCCCATAATGGATCTCTAACTACTTATTTATAAGTGTATACTAATGGGGGGTGAGGGGGGTGAGGAGTCCGGTTGTTCCGGCCACGGTGTGATGGGACGGGGGAGTCGATATCATATCCGGTTTGGCTCTCTTGGTGTATGTATAGGTGGTATTCCAATTTGGTTTCTACCTTCCCTTAGCTTATCCAAGCTAGTTACTGACTCACGTCGGGCCACAGGGGCATACGAATGTTATTTCGGTGTGCTTGGGATTACTATATCCGACACACCTTGGGTTTAAGTTAACCGTTCTATATAACTGGACGGTAACGAGGTTGGTAACGAGCTTAACATGGGATTGGCAAAAATCCCTAGGCTCACATGGTATACTAACTATGGTGGAAGGTTCCTTGTGAGAGCCGATTTTAGGTATTATGTAATGTTATGGTGCTATGCAAATTCCCTTGCTATGCTATGGTAATATATATATATTGGATGTTTTAAAATGAATGAGATGTTATCATGTGTACGCCGAAACAAGAAAGTGTTGTTATGTTTTATTATGTGAGAAATGAGATATGTTGTAGGATATGGAGTGTGTGGATCATGGAAATGAATCCCAGTTTGTGACAAGAGGCGTTTAAGGATAACCCGATTAATGGGTACATGTCGTTCGTTAAGGAAGTAGCTCCGTTTTAGAGGAGCCACTCTAGGGTTTAAGGAATCATTGAATGGTTGGTTAAGTGTGATGTGTTGGTTATAGGTTGAGCCCATTGAGGCGAAATGTTATGTGTTGAATGTTAATGGCTTGTATGCATGATTTAATATAATCAACTGCATGCTAAGATGACAATTAGTTGTGCGTGGCCCGGTAGCATGTGGGCTGCGGGATTACCATACCAGCAAAGGTGCTGAGCCCCTTGGGGGCCACCCTTTCTCTCCTTTTCTATTTCAGGTACAAGGAGCTGGAAGCCGTTCGAGAGTAGGACGGGGTAGATGTTTATACATGGGTAGCCATTTAAATGGCGTAAGCATTGTAGGCGTAGTAAGACCGAAATTGTTATCGGCATTAGTTTGTAAATACTCGGTACGGTTGGAATGTAATAAGTATATGGGTTGTTGATAAGGGAAGCAAATGTAACGTGTAGTTGCTCGGGAGTCTAGTCCATCAGACCGATACAAAGTACATGTATTAGCCTTGTTAGCCACGTGGGTGGTTAACGGCGTGTAACACCATTGAATTAAGTAATGTGATGAGTTGAGATTTCCGCTGCAGTTTAATGTTATGTGTATGGTGGTAGTTGGGGTGTTACAAAAAGTGGTATCAGAGCGAAGTATCGCTCTGATGACTGAATTACCGAGCCTAGGAAGTACCGAGTTAGGATTTTAGTACTTTGGGTTAAGGGTTGAGCGATAGCGTGAGAGATACGCTAGTAAGGAACTACCAGTGAATACTGGAAACCTACTATATCCATCCCACCCTCCACAACCCCTGTTATATAACTTGGGAAACAACGCCAGAGAGATGCAAGTCCTCTCATACTCGGGAATACCCGATCTGGCTGTTATTAAATACCTTTAGGGTACGGAGAACCTGTCATACGGTAGATCCCGAAAATTGGGAATCCCGGAGACGGTCTCCATCTGAACAATGTTAACCGCATTTAATAGCGAAGAATGAAGGAATTTGTGTATAGGAGAATAGAATTTCCGACAATCTGGGTCGACATGCAGAGCAGTCGAGAATAACCAGCTTGCAACGCACCTACCGTGCAACAGGCAAGAAATGGATTAATAACACCCGAGACAAGTGTCTACGGAACCACAGTTGATAAATAAAACACCAACGGTATATCAACCGACAAGGAACTACAACGTAGTGCCCAAACAAGAGACAAGTCTCAGCAACCACGACAGGTACGTGGAACGGGCTACAAGAGGATACAATATTAAGTAAAAAGGGGACTCCAAGAATGGGACACCCCAGTTGATACTATTATGTGAATACAGTGAGAAGTTACCCAAAGGTTATTGTCGAGGCAGTAAGATCAGTGAGGGCCAACAAGGCCACTGATGACAAAATGGGTAAAACAGTACCACAAACGGATGTGTTAAACCGATAGCCAGTTAGCATGGCGCACTTGCCATAACAAGTGCTGCTATAACAGGGCTGTTCGGGAAATTTATAAACAAATACAAAGTGCTTGGTAAATACCACAAAGTTAAGTGTGATCGTCAAAGTGGGGCCTGTTAGCCTAACCTCTGCAATTGGAATAACACCAGTCAGCAAGAAGCTAGACTTGGCTAAGGTAAGAAGATGTTGTGAAACCATGAAAATTTTCTTTCAACCCAAATTTATTCAAACCCTTTCTTTTCAAAACCAGATTTTCTTTCAAACCAACACTTCTTTCCAACCTTCTTTTAAAACAACCAGAACCAGGGGCAATTGACAAGGATACAACAGTGGATAAACCTTCCCTCGATTAAGTTCGGGAAGCAAGGAATGAATATTTCACGGGACATATAAGGGAGTTGACAACAGAATACTTCACCTAGGCTATGACGGACACTACAAGTGTACCAACTGTGTTGTGGGACGACCGCACATAGGCATGTGGACCTGACCGACCTACTTATAGGTTAGTTGGGTAAGTAGTAATGTATCAGTATGATACCCCATATATTATACGAGTAGAGTCCAGAACACGGGAAGTAGTCGACTCCGTTCTACGGTCAGCAGTATAAATCAAACAAGACTAGATTACCATGAATGGTTGAAGTAAAGGAACTCAGTTAAGTTAACGAGACTAAAGGAATTAGTGAATTCCTTTCAAGGGAATGTTTAAGAGTTAGGAAATGCGAATGCACAAACTGTTAAGTAAGGACATAGCATATGTCTTAAGGATCCTCAAGGATAACATGATAGCTGGAAAGCAGGGCAAGACAATGCCTAATGTGGACACATTAATGTGCAATGAACGGGATGAACTCCCAGAATCAGTACCTACACTATCTGGAAATGTTGACCTTTACAGAAGAATAATAACCAGTGAAGAACGCAAAAGGCGTAGCTACGGAATGTACCCATGAGTGCAAGCAGATGTATGGCATATGTTAGTAACACCCAGGATCAATCCTTGAGGGGTATTTGGATTAAACATTGTTGGATGAGCAATATAATTGAAACACAAGGTTGAAATTAACACCCAGTTTGACATAAGTTGTCAGGAGACGGACTGACAACCTAAGGGCATCCCATGAAAGGAAACGGAATGCAACGACCTTGTCATGGAACCCACTACAACCTCTAAACTGTAATATTGTACAGAGAAGTACATGTGTGTGGACAGCCTACATGAGCCCAGCTCAAGGCAAAAGGCTTATAAGCTATAAGCAAGATATGTTATATAAATTCGATTGATGGTAGAAGTTTATGTTGCATAGTAAATAGAGCGGAGAACGAACCACTGCTTTAAGAGTGGGGATACCTCTCGATATTGTGAAACCGCGAGAGCGGTATGGTGTGGACCAAGTTCAAGAAGTATGTGGAGGATGGACCACGTTTGATTACCCCGGGGTGATTTGAATAAGTAACACGAAAAGAAGTGCTTATCAGTTGTGTAGAAAGGAAGAAAGATAAGTTGATAGCGACCACCATAGGTGTGTGATGCTAAATGAGTACGAACAACACTCAAAGAACTTAAAGACTAAAAAAAATAGTAGTATATTCAAAAAAAAAATCAGCCAAATAAATGGCCAGATAAACCCAGCGTAATAGCGGAAGCTAATATAATAGCGGATGCAGTATAAGTTGATGTTGTATATGAGTAAGGATATGGTGCGCAATAAGCGACCGTTGTGTGAGTATGGTTGATGATAAAATGGGGAGTGAGCAGAGTTATGAGTTAAACCCAGTAGAGGCACAACAGTAAATGATAACAAACGAACCGAGCAGTAAGCCGGTGACAAGTATTATGTGATAAGAATTTCAGTAAAACACAGTGTAAATTCCTATCGCAATCGCATGAGATTTACTGTCAAGATTTACACCTCTGCACTCTGTATGACTGAGTGTTTTGGTATTGCACTTGCGTAATGATCAAGTGGGATAGCTAGGAATCGGAAGCATGGTAATTGTGGAGGATAATGTTATAATGGCCGATGCTAGGTATCATAGGCCGCAGGAATGAAAGAATACATGTACAAACCAAAGGTGGAGACATGATTAACAGTAAATAACTACAGTAACACTAAATACCAAATGTCGGTATGAGATATACCCCAGGTTGGGAAATAACGGAGAGAGACACTACACATTAGGTAGTAGCTCATCTCAACCGACAGTAAGTCGGTAGAAGCATCAATCATTGTGAATTACATAGTAGTTTACGCTGTAAGCTATTGGAGTGGATGGAAAATTGTGAAACTCACCGAATTCGCTCAGTGGTAAGAGATACCATGCGTCGGTTGAGAAACCATTCTTCCCAGATAGGGTAATACACTGGAGATGTCAATACAGTAACAGTAACGAATGGGGCAAACTAGCTCTATAATTATCAGGGTTGCGCAACAGAGGCCAGTGAGCCCATGCGTCAGATACCGATATACATTGTGAATATGAATGGAGGCTAGTCTCAATGCCTAAAACCTCACAGGCCAGGACCGAAACCGGTTTATGAGTTACAACTCCAATGCGAATTCTTGGTTTAGGAACTAAACCGCTAATATGGTTAAGATCCTCTAACCAGAACGCATTGTATAGCAGACCGCGTGGAAGTTAAAACACTTAACGACGGCAAAACATTTAAAGCCAATGTTCAGTGATTGATTACGTGGGTGTAATCCCTTTTAAGGGGGGTAGAGCGCAAAACCACTTAGTGTGTTTTACCGTACAAGTTGTACGCGAACTAGGTGTGCATAGCACAAAATGATTTGTTATGATGGTTGGCGCGTGTTATATAACATACGCATTATTTGTGGTTAAATTGTAGTAATTGCGCACAGAAGATGCGAATACCATTGTGGGAAGTGTGTTTATTTTGTTAACAGTGGTGTGTGAGAGTACAAATGGAAGGGAGTAAAGAAACTCCCGGGGAACTAAAACCCCGACGGTGCATAAATGTAAACCATGTATTATTTTTGATAAAAAAATATGTATATATACAGTGTTGTGATTTATGAAGGGTTATAAGACCGACATAGAACCTAGTGAGAATTAAATTTCCTAGGTAACTTGAATTAAGTTGGATTTGGGTGATGATTGATAGACGGAGTTCTATCCTTTGGAGATGTTATGATCATGATTAGAATGATTTAAAAGATAGAAAATTGGAATGAGTGATTTATACGATGCTTGAAAGAAGTGGGAGGTGAAACTTGATTATCATGAGATCAAGGGAAGCCGAACACAAATTGGGGTGGAAAGATAGTTCAACACTGATGCTGATCACATCAGGGTTGGATGACTCTTGAAGCTCCCTGTAAGTGGTCACAAACAACCATGTTAAGAAAATACTAGGAGCATAAATTGGACTTGGAGTTGTGTGGTGTTTTCAAAAGGATTTTCAATTGGTGTTTTCAAACAATCGATTAATATTTTGAATAAAAGATCTTCTTATACTTAACCTAGTAAAGAATATTTTTGTAGTACTTGCTCACGAGCTGAGGACGTATGAGCCTTTGTCTTCGGACCGGTGACATGAGAAGTACATATGTTGAAAATTAAGTGAATGTCTTGATCTCCCAAAGGAACGGGGACCAGAAGGTGTCCATCGCGACCGGGTTCTGCGGGATCACAGTGTATATGTACTCAACATGGGATTCGAACCCATGGAGAGATGGAAAAGGTATTTCTGTTTGATATACATGCTATGACATGTTGTTTGGTATGTGCGATAAAGGTTATTTGACTTTGATCTCCAAAAGTGTATGCTATCAAGACCTATGAGTCTAAATGTGTTGTGTTACAGACCTATGTGTCTAAATGTGGTTATGTCACCCAGACCTAAGAGTCTGAGGGATATTGTATAGGTGCAAGTGTGGTGAAGGTACCCGGACCATTAAGTCCGAGGTTACCATGTGAGTATGATATTTTATGTATAATGTGGATATGTTGCCCGGACCATTAAGTCCGAGGTTGGATGTAAAGGGTGGTTGGTAATGGAAGTTTTATGGCTATAAGTAATTCCCGTTCCTAACCCAATGATGCGAGGAAATGTGAACTTCGAGGACGAAGTTCTTTTAAGGGGGGTAGATTGAAATACCCCAAACCTTGGTATGTTGTGTAAATGTTAAACTATGGTATTTAAAGGCTAAAAAGTGCCTTAGAAACATAAACGAACCATTTAAACCATGGTAAAACACAATAAAACACTAAGACACGGTTTGAGCAAAAACATGCTCTAAGCTTGGAGTGAACTTGGCTAGGACCCAAAGAGCCTACCAAGACTTGATAATGTTTAATTATGACTTTATAAGGCTAATTAAGTCCTTAGGAAACTTTGGTAGACAATGAAACCAAACAAAACACAAATAAATACCTTAAGGTCAATATGGGCTAAAATGTGCTCTAAGCTTGGGATAATGTGTATAAGCCTAATGGTCATACCTATGCCTTATTTATATGTTAATGAACATATTAAGTCAATTACCAAAGAAAACCAAGCTTGAAAACAAGTTAAAACGCAAAATGTGCTTTAAGGAGTCTTAAAGCACGTTTTTGAAAAATTGTCTTGTAAATGAGTTTTGAATGGCTAAATGTCCATCATTACTCTTTAATTAACATGTGTACTATATAGTATCACATTTGGGTGGCTATATCAATGGGAAATCAAAAATTTCACTTCTATGTGCCTTGTTTTATGAATAGTAACTTTTATAAGCTAGTTTGTAACATATAATGTTATAAGTGATTAAGTTGGTCAACAAAGACCAAAACACCCTTCTAACTAAATGGTGGCCGGTTTTTATGAAGGTGAGTCACCACCATGTAAAAGCAATTAAGGAAGGAAGGGTAGGAAGGTAAAAAGGAGGAAGTTACCTTTTAATACAAATATCTTGTTAAAGCAAGTTCTATCTTCATTTCTCCTTTCCTCCTTCATTTCACACGTCCCCACCTCCCTTCTTGCTCTCTTTTACGAGCTGATACAGCAACACCAACACCACCATTGTTTTCCATCTTTGAATGCTTGTAACTCCTAGCTCCATGGTCCAAATTCAATTCCAAGACCACCATTCTTCTAGTTGGAGCAAGCTCTACACTTCTACCTTTTCAAATCTTCAAGAACTCAGTTTGGTGCCAAGGAGATTCACCATTGATGGAGCTTGAGCTCACCTTTTCACATATTATTGTTCTCCTTTGCTTCTAGGTAAGGAATCTCAAAGAAAAATCAAGTTTCCTCTCCTTTTAGTACATGGCCGAAAATTCACCTCACCATGGTGTCTTTACCTTGCTTGTTTTAGCTTCATTTGAATCTCCCAAGGGCTTGGTGGAGTCCTCTCTTGATACTCATTCAAGCTCTCTTTCCATTCGAAGGTAAAACAATTACCTTGATGTGTTAAAACAATATATGTAACTAGGGTTTACAATGAGATGGAGCTTAAAGCTTGAATACTCATTATGTTGTTTGTATAATGTTTAGTAGTTGGCAAGGAACCAATGCCTTACCGGTTTTGTAAGGAAACAAGAAAGAAATTTGGGAGGAAAAGAGGTAAATATGCTATCTTAATGTGGTTTAATGCCTTAGGAGAAATAAGCTTATAATGCTTGTTAAAACTACCTAAAGAGCAAATGGTGAATGACCTAGTAAAGTGTTCTCAAGGAGACTAGTAAAAGAACATATGTATTGGTGTATGTATTGCAGGTCAAAGGCATTATTTATGTGGGAAATTCAGTGTTTAAGGATTATGCAATTTAAGGGCCTAAGAGCCATGTTATTTAAGGGCCTAAGTGCCAAGCAAGTTTAATTATGCACTATATTGTGATGTAGTGTAAATTTGGTGAAGTTTTGTGAGTGATATGTTTTGATGGATCTAGGTGTTCTTGAATGTTTAGTGGTGAAAACTATGAGCTTTGGAATGATGAGGTGCTAAGAGAACCTATGGCAAAATTTGTAAAATGTATAAGGAGTTTAAGTGCTTAAATGAACTTGGTTGAACTAGGAATTGTTAGGAATGGATACATGTTTACTTGAGAAGAAAACAAGTGTATCTCCACACACTCCATATCCTACAACATACTCATTTCTCACATAATAAAACATAACAACACCTTTCTTGTTTCGGCGTACACATGATAACATCCCATTCATTTTAAAACATCCAATATATATATATATATACCATATCATAGCAAGGGAATTTGCATAGCACCATAACATTACATAATACCATAAAATCGGCTCTCACAAGGAACCTTCCACCATAGTTAGTATACCATGTGAGCCTAGGGATTTTTGCCAATCCCTGTTAAGCTCGTTACCAACCTCGTTACCGTCCAGTTATATAGAACGGTTAACTTAAACCCAAGGTGTGTCGGATATAGTAATCCCAAGCACACCGAATAACATTCGTATGCCCCTGTGGCCCGACGTGAGTCAGTAACTAGCTTTGGATAAGCTAAGGGAAGGTAGAAACCAAATTGGAATACCACCTATACATACACCAAAGAGCCAAACCAGATATGATATCGACTCCCGTCCATCACACACGCGTGGCGGAACACCGGACTCCTCAACCCCCCATTAGTACATATACACTTATAAATAAGTAGTTAGAGATCCATTATGGAGCCTACCACATCCACACACCATACGGTATCATAACCGAGTTAAGCACACAAGGGAGGTTCACACTTGCATACAACAACAATATCCAACTAACTCACACATAGCCGTGGTTAGCACGTTCCCAAGGTTTGGGCCGTCAACTCCGTATACCGATCACTCATGTGTTCCTAGTCTTGGTTAGCTAAGGTTTAACACATACTTGAGGTTAAATGGTATCGGAGGCCAAATTCGCCACAATAAATGAATTACTATAAACTCATTACATGTTTTAATCTTACAAGTTGGCAAACACTCAAGAAAACATATTGGCATACAAGCCGTGTAATCCGGTAGGACACAGGTTGCAAGAAAACCATACCTGTCACCGGAGTCCACTTTACCACGTCCACTTATGTTCCTCGAGCGATTCTCGAACAACTGTTAACATCACATGTGTTTTTTATTAACATCGGGGTTTGCTTGATTATTTAATGTCTAATGCTTAACTTTCCCCGTTAACTTAGTTACATAACTTTACACTTTAACTTGTTTTACTTTCACATCTTTGATACAACTTTTCCACCCACTTAATTGCCATCTAAAACTCACCTAATATGTCCTTAACAACCTTATAACATCATTACCTATCAATCCCCATCATTACATATCATTTCATAACCTTAAACCATATTTTTGGTCCGACCGGACTTGTCCATGTCCGGTCGATTCCAGAACACATTTCCGTCAAATTTTTCTACTCCGACCGAACTTGTAAGTCCGGTCCTATGTCCGGTCCATTCCAGAAACTAATTCCCGCAGGGTAAACAGGGCCCGACCGAACTTGCAAGTCCGGTCGCAAGTCCGGTCTGCCCCAGATCTTTGTTTTCCTTTTTACATTCAACTCCAAACTTCACCCCATATTTCCTAGTATACCCTAACCTCATTGGGGCACTTCAAACACACCTTAAGATATCCTTAAACACTCACAAAACTCTTTTTCTAATTCCTTAAACCTTTACTTATATCTTCACAAAATTTCTAACACTTACAATGTTTTCTCCTAGTTTAAACAAGTGGTGTTTCATCCTTAATAACCTTTATACCAAAGTGTTTCCTCATCATCATAACATCATCTTCCAAGCATCTTCTCTTACCAACCAAATCTTCTCTTTCACAACTCCTTAAAGTTCCTCTCTCAAAACCTTACCTAAACATCATTTTCTCCTTATTCATCAACATAACCTAAACCTTAAACAAACTTCTTCAAGACTTTAATACACTCTCAAACACACATTGAATTCCTAGAACTTCCAAGATAACACCTAAATCCTTGCATCACTCTAGATCACCTTAACACTTGTTTTCTTCTCAAGTAAACATGTATCCATTCCTAACAATTCCTAGTTCAACCAAGTTCATTTAAGCACTTAAAACTCCTTATACATTTTACAAATTTTGCCATAGGTTCTCTTAGCACCTCATCATTCCAAAGCTCATAGTTTTCACACACTAAACATTCAAGAACACCTAGATCCATCAAAACATTATCACTCACAAAACTTCACCAAATTTACACTACATCACAATATAGTGCATAATTAAACTTGCTTGGCACTTAGGCCCTTAAATAACATGGCTCTTAGGCCCTTAAATTGCATAATCCTTAAACACTGAATTTCCCACATAAATAATGCCTTTGACCTGCAAATACATACACCAATACATATGTTCTTTTACTAGTCTCCTTGAGAACACTTTACTAGGTCATTCACCATTTGCTCTTTAGGTAGTTTTAACAAGCATTATAAGCTTATTTCTCCTAAGGCATTAAACCACATTAAGATAGCATATTTACCTCTTTTCCTCCCAAATTTCTTTCTTGTTTCCTTACAAAACCGGTAAGGCATTTGGTTCCTTGCCAACTACTAAACATTATACAAACAACATAATGAGTATTCAAGCTTTAAGCTCCATCTCATTGTAAACCCTAGTTACATATATTGTTTTAACACATCAAGGTAATTGTTTTACCTTCGAATGGAAAGAGAGCTTGAATGAGTATCAAGAGAGGACTCCACCAAGCCCTTGGGAGATTCAAATGAAGCTAAACAAGCAAGGTAAAGACACCATGGTGAGGTGAATTTTCGGCCATGTACTAAAAGGAGAGGAAACTTGATTTTTCTTTGAGATTCCTTACCTAGAAGCAAAGGAGAACAATAATATGTGAAAAGGTGAGCTCAAGCTCCATCAATGGTGAATCTCCTTGGCACCAAAACTGAGTTCTTGAAGATTTGAAAAGGTAGAAGTGTAGAGCTTGCTCCAACTAGAAGAATGGTGGTCTTGGAATTGAATTTGGACCATGGAGCTAGGAGTTACAAGCATTCAAAGATGGAAAACAATGGTGGTGTTGGTGTTGCTGTATCAGCTCGTAAAAGAGAGCAAGAAGGGAGGTTGGGGACGTGTGAAATGAAGGAGGAAAGGAGAAATGAAGATAGAACTTGCTTTAACAAGATATTTGTATTAAAAGGTAACTTCCTCCTTTTTACCTTCCTACCCTTCCTTTCCTTAATTGCTTTTTACATGGTGGTGACTCACCTTCATAAAAACCCGGCCACCATTTAGTTAGAAGGGTGTTTGGTCTTTGTTGACCAACTTAATCACTTATAACATTATATGTTACAAACTAGCTTATAAAAGTTACTATTCATAAAAACAAGTGACATTGAGAAAAGATACTATAGAACATTTTGATTTACATTGATATATACTTACATATCACCTTGTATATATATACACTTACTTTTAATTTAATTTTTTTTTTAATTTAATCTCATTCAAAACTCATTTACAAGATAATTTTCAAAAACGTGCTTTAAGACTCCTTAAAGCACATTTACGTTTTAACTTGTTTTCAAGCTTGGTTTTCTTTGGTAATTGACTTAATATGTTCATTAACATATAAATAAGGCATAGGTATGACCATTAGGCCTTATACACACTTATCCCAAGCTTAGAGCACATTTTAGCCCATATTGACCTTAAGGTATTTATTTGTGTTTTGTTTGGTTTCATTGTCTACCAAAGTTTCCTAAGGACTTAATTAGCCTTATAAAGTCATAATTAAACATTATCAAGTCTTGGTAGGCTCTTTGGGTCCTAGCCAAGTTCACTCCAAGCTTAGAGCATGTTTTTGCTCAAACCGTGTCTTAGTGTTTTATTGTGTTTTACCATGGTTTAAATGGTTCGTTTATGTTTCTAAGGCACTTTTTAGCCTTTAAATACCATAGTTTAACATTTACACAACATACCAAGGTTTGGGGTATTTCAGAAAGCCTTAATTACCAAGTGTTAGTTAAACCTTGACGGGTAAAACCAACAATCACCAATACTTAGTTCTTAACCTTAACTCAGTGAGTACTAAACTTAGTTAGCAACATTCTCAAGTCTCGTGGGTTAGTGTGGAGTAAACACATTCACATCGAGAATAAATATGACCGGTTGCATGCTTTATCTTGTCTTAGTCATAGCAAATAAGCAGATAGCACACAAGCCGAGGGACACCTCGTTAGCAAGCAGGTCACAGGAAAGACTGTACCGTTCACCGTCGATCGTTGTTTGTTTAACCTTCTTCAGGGTCCCAATTCACAAACCTAAAATTCATTCATTTTTTTAGGTCATTAGTTATTTGTACCTTACTTAACTCACTTAGTCTCTAAAGATTCCCATTTAATACCCTCTTAAATCTTTGCCACTTAGCTTACAACCTTAACTTTAAACATTAAAACTTATACTTAATCTTAACTTAATTCCTTAAGTTCTTAGGGTCCTAATCATTACCACCCTACTAAAGGTATAGCTCATTACCTATCACCATTCTTAGAATTCAAAATTTCTTTTTTTTTCTAAGTGTTAAGGGTCGACCGCCCACCGACCGACCCTACCCCTGGGTCGGTCCATTACAGAAACTCTTCCGTCTCTTGAAACCCATCCGACCGACCCAGAGCTAGACCGACCGACCCAAACCCTCTGGGTCGGTCCCTTACAGAACCCATTTTTCCTACTTAAACCTTGCCCGACCGACCCAAGGCTAATCCGACCGACCCAAACCCTCTGGGTCGGTCCAGTCCAGAGGCATTCCGGCTGGCTTAACTTGGCCCGACCGACCCAACACTGGGTCGGTCCTCTACAGACCTTCCTCTTAAATTGCCTCTTTCAATTCCAAACTTCTCCTCATATATTCTAATATGCTATAACCTCATTTGGGCACCACAAATACACCTTAAGCCCTCCTCTAAACACATTAAATCATTCACCAAAATCCACCTTAGTCATTATGCATTTTCCTTGTAATAATGCTAACTCTTGTAATGCTTTCCTCTAGGTTTCTAGGTGGTGGTTCATACCTAATGTAGCCACTATACCAAATGTTTTCCTCACCACTATAACATCATCTCCCAGCACCTTTCACTATCTAAACTCTCTTAAGCATTTACTTAGTGTTCCTTCACAAGTTTAAACCCCCATCATCAACACATTATTTCCTTCTTAGTTGTGCACCAACACTTGCCTAAGTCCTAAATACTCAAATACATTCTCTTGATTTCTAAATCCTTCATAGTAATGCCTAAGTCATTATAAGTCATTAGAACACCTAACTCTCACTCTTTTTCATCAAGACAATTTCTAGAACATCCTAGTACCTCCTTAGTCATTAAATTCCCTTAGAATATCTTAAACACTTAAGCTCTCCTTTAAATTTTTGCCATAGGTTCTCTAGTATATAATACCACCTAATACATGGTTTTTCTCCATCAAACAACCAACATCACCCAAATTCTCACCACAACACTTTAACACACAATTTTCACTAAAACTTCACCACATCATCATATAGTGCTTAAACTTAAAATGCTTGGCACTTAGGCCCTTAAATGACAATAATCTTAACCACTGAATTTCCACATATATGTGCCTTCAACCTGCGAATACACTCAACAAGGCTCCCATTGAAATAAAATGCTTCTTGTACTTCACCTTGATATTCTTAAACTATCTCTTTTTCTCATTTGCTCCTTAGTCACAAGTTCACAAGTATAGTCATTGTTTCTCCTAGGTTTAATATAACACCTTCCCAATATAAACTCTACACTAAACTCATCATATACCACATCTCATTCCCTTAAACAACAAACATCTTAAGGTAAGTAATTTACCTTGTTTTCTCACAAGCTTAAAAGCTTTTCTCCTTAGGTTTTTCTTTGTTCAATCTCGGTCACCAATGTGTGTCTCCTTGCCAATGTTCTAACCAATATCCAATGACTCCAATGAGTACTAGATAACACATTAACCCTAAGGAACAAACCCTAGGTTAAAATATGTTTTAAGGTATTAATGTGATTGTTTTACCTTGGTTTCTCAAGACAAACTTGGATATGAAGCAAGAAGGACCTCCTCTCTCCTTTGAAGAGTAGAAACAAGCTAGAACAAGGCATAAACATGGAGTTCCATGAGCATATATTTTCGGACATGTGAAGAAAATGGTGGAAACCTAGATTTTCTTACACTTTCTTTACCTTAAGAGAATGGAGATGCCAATGGAGTCTCCAAACTTGAATTTCCTCCTCTAATGGTGGTTTGACTTGGCACCAAAATGAAGCTCTTGAAGTTTTGAAAAGATAGAAAGGAGGAGCTTGAGCTAACTAAGAAGAATATGTATTTTGTTTTGGATTTGGAGCTAAAATGAGCAAGATGTGTGCAAGAGAAGGTGGAGCTAGCATGGAGAAGGGCTTCACGTTAATGGAGAAGAGAAAGAGAGCAAGAAACCGTGTGAAACAAGGGAGAATGAAGAAGTGAGGAGAGAGGTAAGTAAAATGTGATATTTATCTTAAAAGGTGAATAGTGTTTTTACTTTATAACTTACTTGTTTTTTGCTTTCTCTTTACTTAGCTAGATAAGTGTGGTGAGTCACACTTAAAAACCGGCCCCCTTTTATAAATAAGGGTAATTAAGTCTTTGTTGACCAATGTCTCACTCATATAGACTTATGTTATAAACTAGCTTAATTAATTCACTATTCATCAAAACAAGGCACATTGTTGTGAAATTTTTGATTTCCCATTGATATAGACTTCCAAATGTGATACTATATAGTACACATGTTAATTAAAGAGTAATGATGGACATTTAGCCATTCAAAACTCATTTACAAGACAATTTTTCAAAACGTGCTTTAAGACTCCTTAAAGCACATTTTGTGTTTTAACTTGTTTTCAAGCTTGGTTTTCTTTGGTAATTGATTTGAAATGACCATTAGGATATTACTAAGGTCTTAGAACCATATTTGGGTACTCTCCCAAGTCTCTCCAAGCTTAGAGCACGTTTTTGTTAAAACTGCTCTTTTGGTGTTTCCTTATATTTTCTTTGATTAGAAATGTTTCTTAATGTTTCTAAGGCATTATTTAGCCTCCTTATATCTTAGTTTATCATTTAAACACCATATCTAAGTTTGGGGTATTTCAGATGTCCTTGTTGTAGTTCGATGTTGATTGGTCCGCAATGTCGGTTATCTTGTCGTAGGTGCTAATGTTCTAGTAGTATGGTGGTAAGGTGGTTGAAACATTATTTTTGTTCTCTGGACTCATGTCCTTAGTAATACACTAGAGGTAGCACTTGGTCGTTAACCAGTTAAACGTTAAATGTTGGTTCGTCTGTATGGCTGTAATCGGTTTGTAATGTTGGTGCTGAGCTAGCAATGTCAGTTCTCCTATCTTGATTTCCATGTGTACTATACATAATCCTTTCCTTCAGGTTTAATCATTATCACCTCTTAGCTATACTTCCCGATACGGCGTAGGGTAAGTTCTCATACTTGGGTATTCATATGTGTTCCCTGTTCCGTTTAATTGGGTGTATTG